>JAHOYR010004618.1:0-20559 GCA_023213295.1 Bruguiera hainesii
ATTCATCCACTAAAGTGTATTTTATGCAATTGAGTCCATTACTTGTATTTTTGTTCAATTAACTTATTTAAATATTGCATTTCTCTTACCAATCAAATAAAATGACATTAATAATATATTTAAAAATCAAAATATTGCACTTTTGCAATTTCTGGAATTTTAAAATCTACTAGGGATAAATGATTTGTCAATACTCTGTTGAATTTAAATTTTGCAATTTTCTGAATTGTCTCCTTTGCCTCAACGCAATTTGAAATGATTTATATAATCTTTAGGCAAACTACTTAAGAAAAAGCAAAAGCAATGGACTATAATAAGAAGGTTCTGCACTTCCATCTAGGGATATATGCATAACACCACATTAAAACTTGGGATTGCCATTTATAATATTCATCCACTAAAGTGTCTTTTATGCAATTAAGTCCATTACTTGTATTTTTGCTTAATTAACATATTCAAATATTATATTTTTCACATATTATATTTTTCTCACCCACTAAATCAAACGACATTAACATTAAATTTAAAAATCAAAATATTTCAATTTTGCAATATTTTGAATTTTAAAATCTGGTAGGGATAAATGAATTGTCAATACATTGTTGAATTTTAATTTTGCAATTTTCTGAATTGTCTCCTTTGCCTCAACGCAATTAGAAATGATTTATATAATCTTTTGGTAGCTTATTAAAGAAAAAGTAAAAGCAATCGACTATAATAAGAAGGTTTTGCACTCCCATTTAGAGATATATGTCTAACACAATATTGAAACTTGGGACTGCTATTTATAATATTCATCCACTAAAGTATATTTTATGCAATTGAGTCCATTACTTGTATTTTTGTTCAATTAACTTTTTCAAATATTGGATTTTTCTCACCAATCAAATCAAACGACATTAACATCAAATTTAAAAATCAAAATATTGCACTTTTGCAATTTTTAGAATTCTCTCCTTTGCCTCAATGCAATTTGAAATGATTTATAGAATTCCTGTTTTGAGACAAATTACTTAAGAAAAAGGAAAAGCAATGAAATCTAATAAGATGGTTCTGCACTTCCATTTAGGGATATGTGCTTCACACAACCTTGAAAATTGGGTTTGCTATTTATAATATTCATCCACTAAAGTGTTTTTTATGTAATTGAGTCCATTACTTGTATTTTTGTTTAATTGACATATTCAAATATTATATTTTTCGCATATTATATTTTTCACACCAATTAAATCAGACGACATTCACAATAAATTTAAAAATCAAAATATTGCATTTTTGCAATTTTTAAAATTTTAAAATCTACTAGGGATAAATGAATTGTCAATACACTGTTGAATTTAACTTTTACAATTTTCTGAATTGTCTCCATTGTCTGAACGCAATTTGAAATGATGTATATAATCTCCGGGAAAATTACTTAAGAAATAGCAAAAATAAAGGACTATAATAAGAAAGTTTTACACCTCCCATCTCGGGATATATGCTCAACACAACAATGAAATTTGGGATTATTATTTATAATATTCATCCACTAAATTGTATTTTATGTAATTGAGTGCATTATTTGTATTTTTGTTCAATTAAGATATTTAAATATTTTATTTTTCTCACCAATCAAATCAAATGACATTAACAATAAATTTAAAAATCAAAATATTACATTTTTGCAATTTTTAGAATTTTAAAATCTGCTAGGGATAAATAAATTGTCAATAATCAGTTGAATTTAAATTTTGCAATTTTCTTAATTGTCTCCTTTGCCTCAATGCAATTTGAAATGACTTATAGAATTCTTGACTTTAGACAAATTACTTATGAAAAAGGAAAAGCAATGGACTCTAATAAGATGGTTCTGCACTCCCATCTAGTGATATATGCTTCATACAATCTTGAAACTTGGGATTGTTACTTATAATATTTATTCACTAAAGTGTCTTTTATGCAGTTGAGTCCATTATTTGTATTTTTGTTCAATTCACATTTTCAAATATTATATTTTTCACATATTATATTTTTCTCACCAATCAAATCAAACGACATTACAATAAATTTAAAAATCAAAATATTGCATTTTTGCAATTTTTAGAATTTTTAAATCTGCTAAGGATAAATGAATTGTCAATTCTCTGTTGAATTTAAATTTTGCGATTTTTTGAATTCTCTCGTTTGCCTTAACGCAATTTGAAATGATTTATATAATCATTAGGCAAATTACTTATTAAAAAGCAAAAGCAATGGACTGTAATAAGAAGGTTCGACACTCACATCTAAGGATATATGCTTAACACAACATTGAAACTTGAAACTACTATTTATGATATTCATCCACTAAAGTGTATTCTATGCAATTAAGTCCATTACTTGTATTTTTGTTCAATTAAGATATTCAAATATTGTATTTTTCTCACTAATCAAATCAAACGACATTACAATAAATTTAAAAATCAAAATATTGCATTTTTGCAATTTCTAGAATTTTTAAATCTGCTAGGGATAAATGAATTGTCAATTCTCTATTGAATTTAAATTTTGCTATTTTTTGAATTCTCTCCTTTGCCTTAACGCAATTTGAAATGATTTATATAATCATCAGGCAAATTACTTATGAAAAAGCAAAAGCAATGGATTGTAATAAGAAGGTTCTGCACTCACATCTAGGGTTATATGCTTAACACAACATTGAAACTTGAAACTGCTATATATGATATTCATCCACTAAAGTGTATTTTATGTAATTAAGTCCATTACTTGTATTTTTATTCAATTAAGATATTCAAATATTGTATTTTTCTTACCAATCAAATCAAATGACATTAACAATAAATTTAAAAATCAAAACATTGCATTTTTGCAATTTTTAGAATTTTAAAATCTACTAGGGATAAATGAATTGTCAATACTCTGTTAAATTTAAATTTTGTAATTTTTTAATTCTCTCATTTGTCTCAATGCAATTTGAAATGATTTATAGAATTTCTGTTTTCAAAGAAATTACTTAAGAAAGAGGAAAAGCAATGGACTCTAATAAGATGGTTCTGCACTCCTATCTAGGGATATATGCTTCACATAACCTTGAAACTTGAGATTGCTCTTTATAATATTTATCCACTAAAGTGTCTTTTATGCAATTGAGTTCATTACTTGTATTTTTGTTCAATTACCATATTCAAATATTATATTTCTCACATAGTATATTTTTCTCACCAATTAAATCAAACGGCTTTAACGATAAATGTAAAAATCAAAATATTTCAATTTTGCAATTTTTTGAATTTTAAAATCTGTTAGGGATAAATGAATTGTCAATACTTTGTTGAAATTAAATTTTTCAATTTTCTAAATTGCCTCCTTTGCCTCAACGCAATTTGAAATAATTTATATAATATTTAGGCAAATTACTTAAGAAAAAGCAAAAGCAATAGACTGTAATAAGAAGATTCTGCACTTGTGCTTCACACAACATTGAAACTTGGGTTTGCTATTTATAATATTCATCAACTAAATTGTATTTTATGCAATTGAGTCCATTACTTGTAATGTTGTTCAATTAGGATATTCAAATATTGTATTTTTCTCACCAATCGAATCAAACGACATTAACAACAAATTTAAAAATCAAAATATTGCATTTTTGCAATTTTTAGAATTTTAAAATCTGCAAGGGATAAATAAGTTGTCAATAATCTGTTGAATTTAAATTTTGAAATTTTTTTAATTGTCTCCTTTGCCTCAATGCAATTTGAAATGATTTATAGAATTCTTGTCTTTAGACAAATTAGTTAAGAAAAAGGAGGAGGAATGAACTCTAATAAGATGGTTCCCCACTCCCATTTAGGGGTATATGCTTCACACAACCTTGAAACTTGAGATTGCTATTTATAATATTCATCCACTAAAGTGTCTTTTATGTAATTGAGTCCATTACTTGTATTTTTGCTCAATTAACATAATCAAATATTATATTTTTCTCAGTAATTAAATTAAACAACATTAACAATAAATTTAAAAATCAAAATATTTCAATTTTGCAATTTTTCAAATTTTAAAATCTGCTAGGGATAAATGAATTATCAATACTCTATTGAATTTAAATTTTGCAATTTTTTGAATTGTCTCCTTTGGCCCAAAGGAATTTGAAATGATTTATAGAATTCTTGTCTTGAGACAAATTAGTTAAGAAAAAGGAAAAGGAATGGACTCTAATAAAATGGTTCCCCACTCCTATGTAGGGATATATGCTTCACACAACCTTGAAACTTGAGATTGCAATTCATAATATTCATCTACTAAAGTGTCTTTTATGCAATTGAGTCCATTACTTGTATTTTTGTTCAATTAACATATTCAAATATTATATTTTTCACATATTATAATTTTTTCACCAGTTAAATCAAACGACATTCATAATAAATTGAAAAATGAAAATATTTCAATTTCCCAATTTTTAGAATTTTAAAATCTATAAGGCATAAATGAATTGTTAATACTCTGTTGAATTTAAATTTTGCAATTTTCTGAATTGTCCCCTTTGCCTCAAAGCAATTTATAATAAGAAGGTTCTGTAATCCCATCTAGGAATATATGCTTAACACATCATTGAAACTTGGGATTGCTATTTATAATATTCATCCACTAAAGTGTATTTTATGCAATTGAGTCCATTACTTGTAATTTTGTTCAAGTAAGATATTCAAATATTGTATTTTTCTCACCAATCAAATCAAATGACATTAACAACAAATTTAAAAATCAAAATATTGCATTTTTTTAATTTTTAGAATTTTAAAATCTGCTAGGGATAACTAAATTGTCAATTATCTGTTGAATTTAAATTTTGAAATTTTCTTAATTGTCACCTTTGCCTTAATGCAATTTGAAATGATTTATAGAATTCTTGTCTTGAAACAAATTAGTTAAGAAAAAGGAAAAGGAATGGACTCTAATAAGATGGTTCCCCACTCCCATCTAGGGATATATACTTCACACAACCTTGAAACTTGAGTTTGCTATTTATAATATTGATCCACTAAAGTGTCTTTTATGCAATTGAGTTCATTACTTGTATTTTTGTTCAATTGAGATATTCAAATATTATATTTTTCACATATTATATTTTTCTCACCAATTAAATCAAACGACATTACCAATAAATTGAAAAATCAAAATATTTCAATGTTGCAATTTTTTGAATTTTAAAATCTCCTATGGATAAGTGAATTGTCAATACTCTATTCAATATAAATTTTGCAATTTTCTAAATTGCCTCCTTTGCCTCGACGCAATTTGAAATGATTTATATAATTTTTAGGCAAATTACTTAAGAAAAAGCAAAAACAATTGACTGTAATAAGAAGATTCTGCACTCCTATCTAGAGATATATGCTTAACACAACATTGAAACTTGGGTTTGCTATTTATAATATTCATCGACTAAATTGTATTTTATGCAATTAAGTTCATTACTTATATTTCTATTCAATTAACATATTCAAATATTATATTTTTCTCAGCAATTAAATTAAACGACATTAACAATAAATTTAAAAATCAAAATATTTCAATTTTGCAAGTTTTTGAATTTTAAAATTTGTTAGGGATAAATGAATTGTCAATACTCTATTGAATTTAAATTCTACAATTTTCTGAATTGTCATGATTTATATAATCTTCAAGCAAATTTCTTACAAAAAAGCAAAAGTAATGGACTGTAACAAGAAGGTTTTGCACTCTCATCTGGGATATATGTTTAACACAACATTGAAACATAGAAGTGTTATTTGTAATATTCATCTACTTAATTATATTTTATGTAGTTGAGTCGATTACTTGTATTTTTGTTCAATTAACATATTCAAATATTATATTTTTCTCACCAATCAAATCAAACGACATTAACAACAAATTTAAAAATCAAAATATTTCATTTTTTCAATTTTTAGAATTCTAAAATTTGCCCGGACAAATAAATTGTAAATAATCTATTGAATTTAAATTTTGCAATTTTCTTAATTGTCTCCTTTGCCTCAATGCAATTTGAAATGTTTTATAGAATTCTTGCCTTCAGACAAATTAGTTAGGAAAAAGGAAAAGCAATGGATCCTAATAAGATGGTTCCTCACTCCCATCTATGCTTCACACAACCTTGAAATTTGAGATTGCTATTTATAATATTCATCCACTAAAGTGTCATTTATGCAATTGAGTCCATTACTTGTATTTTTATTCAATTGACATATTCAAATATTATATTTTTCACATATTATATTTTTCTCACTAATTAAATCAAACGACATGAACAATAAATTGAAAAATCAAAATATTGCATTTTTGCAATTTTTAGAATTTTAAAATCTAGTAAGGATAAATGAATTGTTAATACACTATTGAATTCTTGTCTTGAGACAAATTAGTCAAGAAAAAGGAAAAGGAATGGACTCTAATAAGATGGTTCCCCACTCCCATCTAGGGATATATACTTCACACAACCTTGAAACTTAAGTTTGCTATTTATAATATTCATCAACTAAAGTGTCTTTTATGCAATTAAGTCCATTACTTGTATTTTTGTTCAATTAACATATTCAAATATTATATTTTTCACATATTATATTTTTCTCACCAATTAAATCAAACGACTTTAACAATGAATTTAAAAATGAAAATATTTTGATGTTGCAATTTTTAGGATTTTAAAATCTGCTAGGGATAAGTGAATTGTCAATACTCTGTTGAATTTAAATTTTGCAATTTTCTGAAATGTCTCTTTTGCCTCAACGCAATTTGAAATAATTTATATAATCTTCAGGCAAATTGCTTAACAAAAAGCAAAAGCAATGGACTCTAATAAAAAGGTTCTACACTCTCATCTAGGGATATATGCTGAACATAACATTGAAACTTGGGATTGCTATTCATAATATTCATCCACTAAAGTATATTTTATGCAATCGAGTCCATTATTTGTATTTTTGTTCCATTAACTTATTCAATTATTGTATTTTTCTCACCAATCAAATCAAACGACATTAACAACAAAGTTAAAAATCAAAATATTGCATTTTTGCAATTTTTACAATTTTAAAATCTGCTAGGGATAAACAAATTGTGAATAATCTATTGAATTTAAATTTTACAATTTTCTTAATTCTCCCCTTTGTCTTAATGCAATTTGAAATGATTTATAAAATTCCTATTTTCAGACAAATTACTTAAGAAAGAGGAAAAGCAATGGACTCTAATAAGATGGTTCCGCACTCCCATCTAGGGATATATGCTTCACACAACCTTGAAACTTGAGATTACTCTTTATAATATTCATCCACTAAAGTGTCTTTTATGCAATTGAGTTCATTACTTGTATTTTTGTTCAATTAGCATATTCAAATATTATATTTCTCACATAGTATATTTTTCTCACCAATTAAATCAAACGACTTTAACGATAAATTTAAAAATCAAAATATTTCGATTTTGCAATTTTTAGAATTTATAATCTACTAGGGATAACTAAATTGTCAATACTTTGTTGAATTTAAATTTTGCAATTTTTTGAATTGTCACCTTTGCCTCAACGCAATTTGAAGTAATTTATATAATCTTTAGGCAAATTACTTAAGAAAAAGCAAAAGCAATGGACTTTAATAAAAAGGTTCTACACTCTCATTTAGGGATATATGCTTAACACAACATTGAACCTTGCGATCGCTATTTATAATATTCATCCACTAAAGTGTATTTTATGCAATTGAGTCCATTATTTGTATTTTTGTTCAATTAACTTATTCAAATATTGTATTTTTCTCATTAATCAAATCAAACGACTTTATAAATATTGCATGTTTAAAATTTTTAGAATTTTAAAATATGTTAGGGATAAATAAATTGTCAATAATCTGTTGAATTTAAATTTTGCAATTTTCTTAATTCTCTCCTTTGGCTCAATGCAATTTGAAATGATTTATAAAATTCCTGTTTTCAGACCAATTACATAAGAAAAAGGAAAAGCAATGGACTCTAATAAAATGGTTCCGCACTCCCATCTAGGGATATATGCTTCACACAATATTGAAACTTAAGTTTGTTATTTATAATATTCATCCACTAAATTGTCTTTTATGCAATTCAGTCCATTACTTGTATTTTTGTTCAATTAACATGTTCAAATATTATATTTTTCACATAGTATATTTTTCTCACCAATTAAATCAAACAGCTTTAGCAATGAATTTAAAAATGAAAATAATTCGATGTTGCAGTTTTTGGGATTTTAAAATCTACTAGGGATAAGTGAATTGTCAATACTCTGTTGAATTTAAATTTTGCAATTTTCTGAAATGTCTCCTTTGCCTCAACGCAATTTGAAATAATTTATATAATCTTCAGGCAAATTACTTAAGAAAAAGCAAAAGCAATGGACTGTAATAAGAAGGTTCTGCTCTCCCATCTAGGGATATATGCTTCACACAACCTTGAAATTTGAGATTGCTATTTATAATATTCATCCTTGAAAGTGTATTTTATGCAATTGAGTTCATTACTTGTATTTTTGTTCAATTAACATATTCAAATATTATATTTTTCACATATTATATTTTTCTCACCAATTAAATCAAACGACATTAACAATAAATTTAAAAATCAAAATATTTCAATTTTGCAATTTTTAGGATTTTAAAATCTACTAGGGATAAGTGAATTGTCAATACTTTGTTGAATTTAAATTTTGCAATTTTCTGAATTGTCTCCTTTGCTTTAACGCAATTTGAAATTATTAATATAACCTTCAAGCAAATTACTGAAAAAAAAGAAAAAGCAATGGATTGTAACAAGAAGGTTCTGCACTCCCATCTATGGATATGTGTTTAACACAACATGAAAACTTAGGAGTACTATTTATAATATTTATCCACTAAAGTGTATTTTATGCAATTGAGTCCATTATTTGTATTTTTGTTTAATTAACTTATTCAAATGTTGTATTTTTCTCACCAATCAAATCAAATGACATGAACAACAAATTTAAAAATCAAAATATTGCATTTTTGCAATTTTTAGAATTTTAAAATCTGCTAAAGATAAATAAATTGTCAATGCAATTTGAAATGATTTGTAAAATTCTTGTCTTCAGACAAATTACTTAGGAAGAAGGAGAAGCAATGGACTTTAATATGATGGTTCCCCACTCCCATCTAGGGATATATGCTTTACACAACCTTGAAACTTGACATTGCTATTTATAATATTCTTCCACTTAAGTGTCTTTTATGCAATTGAGTCCATTACTTGTATTTTTGTTCAATTAACATATTTAAATATTGTATTTTTAGAATTTTAAAATTTGCTAGGCATAAATAAATTGTCAATATTTTGTTGAATTGAAATTTTAAAATTTTCTTAATTGTCTCCTTTGCCTCAATGCGATTTGAAATGATTTATAGAATACTTGTCTTCAAACAAATTATTGAAGAAAAAGTAAAAACAATTGACTCTAATAAGAAGGTTCCCCACCCCCATCTAAGATATATGTTTAACACAACATTGAAACTTGGGATTGCTAGTTATAATATTTATCCACTAAACTATATTTTATACAATTGAGACCATTAGTTGTATTTTTGTTCAACTAACATATTCAGATGTTATATTTTTCTCACCAATCAAATTAAACGACATTAACAATAAATTTAAAAATCAAAATATTGCTTTTTTGCAATTTTTAGAATTTTAAAATCTGCTAAGAATAAATGCATTGTCAATAATCTGTTGAATTTAAATTTTGCAATTTTCTTAATTATCACATTTCCCCAATGCAATTTATAAGGATTTATATAATTCTTGTCTTCAAACAATTACTTAAGAAAAAGCAAAAGCAATTGGCTCTAATAAGAAGGTTCTTGTCTTCCATCTAAAGATATGTGCCTAATATAACATTTAAACTTGTGATTGCTATTTATAATATTCATCTACTACAGTGTATTTTATGTAATTGAGTCCATTACATGTATTTTTGTTCAATTAACATATTCGAATATTGTATTTTTCTCACCTATCAAATCAAACGACATTAACAACAAATTTAAAAATCAAAATATTGCATTTTTGCATTTTTTAGAATCTTAAAATTTGTTAAGCACAAATAAATTGTCAATAATCTGTTGAATTTAAATATTGCAATTTTCTTAATTGTCTCCTTTGCCTCAATGCAATTTGAAATATTTGTAGAATTCTTGTCTTCAGACAAATTACTTAAGAAAAAGGAAAAGCAATGAACTCTAATAAGATGGTTCCCCACTCCCATCTAGGGATATATGCTTCACACTACCTTGAAATTTGAGATTGCTATTTATAATATTGATTCACTAAAGTGTCTTTTATGCAATTGAGTCCATTACTTGTATTTTTGTTCACTTAACATATTCAAATATTATATTTGTCACATATTATATTTTTCTCACCAAATAAATCAAACAACATTAACAATAAATTTAAAAATCAAAATATTTCAATTTTGCAATTTTTAGAATTTTAAAATTTGTTAGGGATAAATGAATTGTCAATACTCTGTTGAATTGAAATTTTGAAATTTTCTAAATTGTCTCCTTTGCCTCAATGCAATTTGAAATGATTTATATAATCTTTAGGCAAATTAATTCAGAAAAAGCAAAAGCAATGAATTGTAATGAGAAGGTTTTGCACTCCCATCTAAGGATATATGATTAACACAACATTGAAACTTGGGATTGCTATTTATAATATTCAACCACTACAGTGTATTTTATGCACTTGAGTCCATTACTTGTGTTTTTGTTCAATTAACTTATTGAAATATTGTATTTTTCTCACCAATCAAATCAAACGAAATTAACAACAAATTTAAAAATCAAAATATTGCATTTATGCAATTTTTAGAATTTTAAAATCTACTAGGAATAAATAAATTGTCAGTAATCTGTAGAATTTAAATTTTGCAATTTTCTTAATTGTCTTCTTTACCTCAATTCAATTTGATACGATTTATAGAATTCTTGTCTAAACACAAATTACTTAGGAAAAAGGAAAAGCAATGGACTCTAATAAGATGGTTCCCCATTCCCATCTAGGGATATATGCTTTACACATCCTTGAAACTTGAGATTGCTATTTATAATATTCATCCACTAAAGTGTCTTTTATTCAATTGAGTCCATTACTTGTATTTTTGTTTACTTAACATATTCAAATATTATATTTTTCACATATTATACTTTTCTCACCAATTAAATCAAGCTACATTAACAATAAATTTAAGAATCAAAATATTGCATTTTTACAATTTTTAGAATTTTAAAATCTAATAGGGATAAATGAATTATCAATACTCTGTTGAATTTAAATTTTGCAATTTTCTAAATTGTCTCCTTTGCCTCAACGCAATTTGAAATGATTTATATAATTTTTAGGCAAATTACTTTAGAAAAAGGAAATGCTATGGACTGTAATGAGAAGGTTCTGCACTCCCATCTAGGGATATATGCTTAACCTAACATTAAAACTTGGGATTGCTATTTATAATATTCATCCACTACAGTGTATTTTATGTAATTGAGTCCATTACTTATGTTTTTATTAAATTAACTTATTCAAATATTGTATTTTTCTCACCAATCAAATGAAATGACATTAACAACAAATTTAAAAATCAAAATATTGCATTTATGCAATTTTTAGAATTTTACAATCTACTAGGGATAAATACATTGTCAATAATCTATAGAATTTAAATTTTGTAATTTTCTTAATTGTCTCATTTGCCTCAATGCAATTTGATACTATTTATAGAATTCTTGTCTTCACACAAATTACTTAGGAAAAAGGAAAAGTAATAGACTTTAATAAGATGGTTCCCCACTCCCATCTTATTAGAGTTTATATAATTCTTGTCTTCACACAAATTACTTAGGATATATGCTTTACACAACCTTGAAACTTGAGATTGCTATCTATAATATTTATCCACTAAAATGTCATTTATACAATTGAGTCCATTACTTGTATTTTTGCTCAATTAACATATTTAAATATTATATTTTTCACATATTATATTTTTCTCACCAATTAAATCAAATGACATTAACAATAAATTTAAAAATCAAGATATTTCAATTTTGCAATTTTCTAAATTGTCTCCTTTGCTTCAACGCAATTTGAAATGATTTATATAATCTTTAGGCAAATTACTTAAAAAAAAAAGCAAAAAAAATGGACTGTAAAATGAAGGTTCTGCACTCCCATCTAGGGATATATGCTTAACACAATATTGATACTTGGAATTGCTATTTATAATATTCATCCACTAAAGTGTATTTTATGCAATTGAGTCCATTACTTGTGTTTTTGTTCAATTAACATGTTCAAATATTGTATTTCTCTCACCAATCAAATCAAATGTAATTAACAATAAATGTAAAAATCAAAATATTGCATTTTTGCAATTTTTTGAATTTTAAAATCTACTAGGGTTAAATGAATTGTTTGTACTCTGTTGAATTTAACTTTTGCAATTTTCTTAATTGTCTCCTTTGCCTCAATGAAATTTCAAATGATTTATAGAATTCTTGTCTTCAGACAAATTACTTAAGAAAATGGAAAAGCAATGAACTTAAATAAGATGGTTCCCCACTTCCATTTAGGAATATATGCTTAACACAATTTTAAAACTTAAGATTGGTATTTACAATATTCATCCACTAAAGTATATTTTATGCAATTAAGTCCATTACTTGTATTTTTGTTCAATTAACATATTGAAATATTATATTTTCACATATTATATTTTTCCTACGAATTAAATCAAACGACATTAACAATAAATTTAAAAATTAACATATTGCATTTTTGCAATTTTTAGAATTTTAAAATCTACTAGAGATAAATGAATTGTCAGTACTTTGTTGAATTTAACCTTTGCAATTTTCTGAATTGTCTCCTTTGCCTTAATGCAATTTGAAATGATTTATATAATTTTTAGGCAAATTACTTAAGAAAAAGCAAAAGCAATCGACTGTAATAAGAAGGTTCTGCACTCTTATCTAGGGATATATACTTAACACAACATTGAAACTTGGGATTACTATTTATAATATTCATCCTCTAAAGTGTATTTTATGCAATTGAGTCCATTACTTGTATTTTTGTACAAATAACTTATTCAAATATTGTATTTTTCTCACCAATCAAATTAAGCGACATTAACAGTAAATTTAAAAATCAAAATATTGCATTTTTACAATTTTTAGAATTTTAAAATCTCCTAGGGATAAATGAATTGTCAATACTCTATTGAATTTAACTTTTGCAATTTTCTGAATTCTCTCCTTTGCCTCAATGCAATTTGAAATAATTTATATAATATTCAGGAAAAAGCAATGGATTGTAATAAGAAGGTTATGCACTCCCATCTAGGGATATATCCTTAACACAACATTGAAATTTGAGATTGCTATTTATAATATTCATCCACTAAAGTGTATTTTATGCAATTGAGTCCATTACTTGTATTTTTGTTCAATTAACTTATTTAAATATTGTATTTTTCTCACCAATCAAATCAAACGACATTAACAACAAATTTAACAATCAAAATATTACATTTTTGCAATTTTTAGAATTTTAAAATCTGCTAGGGATAAACAAATTGTCAATAATCTGTTGAATTTAAATTTTGCAATTTTCTTAATTGTCTCCTTTGCCATAATGGAATTTGAATGGATTTTAAAGTGATTTATAAAATTATTGTCTTCAAACAAATTACTTAAGAAAAAGGAAAAGCAATAGACTCAAATAAGATGGTTCCTCACTTCCATCTAGGGATATATGCTTCACACAACTTTAAAACTTAAGATTGCTATTTATAATATTCATCCACTAAAGTCTCTTTCATACAATTGAGTTCATTACTTGTATTTTTATTCAATTAACATATTCAGATATTATATTTTTCACATATTATATTTTTCTCACCAATTAAATCAAATGACATTAACAACAACTTTAAAGATCAAAATATTTTTATTTTGCAATTTTTAGAATTTTAAATTCTGCTAGGGATAAATGAATTGTCAATACTCTGTTGAATTTAAATTTTGCAATATTCTGAATTGTCTCCTTTGCCTCAACGAAATTTGAAATGATTTATATAATCTTTAGGCAAATTACTTAAGAAAAAGCAAAAGCAATGGACTGTAACAAGAAGGTTCTACACTCCCATCTAGGGATATATGCTTAACACAACATTGAAACGTGGGATTGCTATTTATAATATTCGTCCACTAAAGTATATTTCATGCAATTAAGTCCATTACTTGTATTTTTGTTCAATTAACTTATTCAAATATTGCATTTTTCTCACCAATCAAATCTAACGACATTAACAACAAATTTAAAAATCAAAATATTGCATTCTTGCAATTTTTAGAATTTTAAAATCTGCTAGGGATAAATGAATTGTCAATACTTTGTTGAATTTAAATTTTGCAATTTTCTAAATTGTCTCATTTGCCTCAATGCAATTTGAAATGATTTATATAATATTCAGGCAAATTACTTAAGAAAAAGCAAAACCAATGGACTGTAATAAAAAGGTTCTGCACTCCCATCTAGGGATATATGCATAACACAACATTGAATCTTGGGATTGCAAGTTACAATATTCATCCAATAAAGTGTTTTTTATGCAATTAGGTACATTACTTGTATTTTTGTTCAATTAACTTATTCAAATATTGTATTTTTCTCACCAATCAAATCAAACGACATTCACAACAAATTTAAAATTCAAAATATTGCATTTTTGCAATTTTAAGAATTTTAAAATCTACAAGGGATAAATAAATTATGAATACTCTGTTGAATTTAAATGTTGCAATTTTCTTAATTGTTTCCTCTACCTCAATGCAATTTGAAATGATTTATAGAATCGTTGTCTTCAGACAAATTACTTAAGAAAAAGGAAAACCAATGGATTCTAATAAGATGGTTTCGCACTCCCATCTATTGATATATGCTTTACACAAATTTGAAACTTGAGATTGATATTTATAATATTCATCCACTAAAGTGTCTTACGCAATCGAGTCCATTACTTGTATTTTTGTTCAATTAACATATTCAAATTTTATATTTTTCACATGTTATATTTTTCTCACCAACCAAATCGAACGACATTGACAATAAATTTAAAGATCAAAATATTTCAATTTTGCAATTTTTAGAATTTTAAATTCTACTAGGGATAAATGAATTGTCAATACTCTCTTGAATTTAAATTTTGCAATATTATGAATTGTCTCCTTTGCCTCAACACAATTTGAAATGATTTATATAATTTTCAGGCAAATTACATAAGAAAAAGCAAAACAAATGGATTGTAATAAGAAGGTTCTGCACTCTCATCTTGGGATATATGCTTAACACAATATTGAAACTTGGGATTGATATTTATATTATTCATCCACTAACGTGCATTTTATGCAATTGAGTTCATTACTTGTATTTTTGTTCAATTAACTTCTTAAAATATTGCATTTTTCTCACCAATCAAATCTAACGACTTTAACAACAAATTTAAAAATCAAAATATTGCATTTTTGCAATTTTTAGAATTTTAAAATTTGTTAAGGATAAATAAACTGTCAATAATCTGCAAAATTAAAATTTTGCAATTTTCTTATTTGTCACCTTTGCCTCAATGCAATTTGAAATGATTTTAAGAATTCTTGTCTTCAAACAAATTACTTAAGTAAAAGGAAAAGCAATGGACTCAAATAAGATGGTTCCCCACTCCCATCTAGGGACATATGCTTCACACAACTTTGAAACTTGAGATTACTATTTATAATATTCATTTACTAAAGTGTCTTTTATACAATTGAGTCCATTGCTTGTATTTTTATTCAATTAAGATATTCAAATATTATATTTTTCACATATTATATTTTTCTCACCAATTAAATCAAACGAGATTAAAAATAAATTTAAAGATCAAAATATTTCAATTTTGCAATTTTTAGAATTTTAAAATCTGTTAGGGATAAATAAATTGTCAATACTCAGTTGAATTTAAATTTTGCAATTTTCTAAATTGTCTCGTTTGCCTCGACGTACTTTAAAATGATTTATATAATTTTCTGACAAATTACTTAAGAAAAAGCAAAAGCAATGAACTGTAATAAGAAGGTTCTACACTCCCATTTTGGGATACAGGTTTAACACAACATTGAAACTTGGGATTGTTATTTATAATATTCATCCCCTAACGTGCATTTTATGCAAGTGAGTCCATTACTTGTATTTCTGTTCAAATATTGCATTTTTAACTCCAATCAAATCTAACGACATTAACAACAAATTTAAAAATCAAAATATTTCATTTTTGCAATTTTTAGAATTTTAAAATCTTTTAGGGATAAATAAATTGTCAATAATCTGCAGAATTATAATTTTGCAATTTTCTTAATTGTCTCATTTGCCTCAATGCAATTTGAACTAATTTATAGAATTTTTGTCTTCAGACAAATTACTTAGGAAAAAGGAAAAGCAATAGACTCAAATAAGATGGTTCCCCACTCCTATCTAGGGATATATGCTTCACACTACCTTGAAATTTGAGATTGCTATTTATTATATTGATCCACTAAAGTGTCTTTTATGCAATTAAGTCCATTACTTGTATTTTTGTTCACTTAACATATTCAAATATTATATTTTTCACATATTATATTTTTCTCACCAAATAAATCAAACGACATTAACAATAAATTTAAAAATCAAAATTTTTCAATTTTTCAATTTTTAGAATTTTAAAACCTGATAGGGATAAATGAATTGTCAGTAGTCTGTTGAAGTTAAATTTTGCAATTTTCTGAATTGTGTACTTTGTCTCAAGGCAATTTGAAATGATTTATATAATCTTTAGCCAAATTACATAAGAAAAAGCAAAAGCAATAGATTGTAATAAGAAGATTCTACACTCTCATCTAAAGATATATGCTTAACACAATATTGAAACTTGGGTTTGCTATTTATAATATTTATCCACTAAATTGTATTTTATGCAATTGAGTCCATTACTTGTATTTCTGTTCAATTAACATATTCAAATATTATATTTTTCACATATTATATTTTTCTCAGCAATTAAATTGAACGACATTAAAAATAAGTTTAGAAAGCAAAATATTTCAATTTTGCAATTTTTCGAATTTTAAAATATACTAGGGATAAATGAATTGTCAATACTCTATTGAATTTAAATTTTGCAATTTTTTGAATTGTCTCCTTTGCCTTAAAGCAATTTGAAATGATTTGTATAATTTTTAGGCAAATTACTTAAGAAAAAGCAAAAGCAATGGACTGTAACAAGAATGTTCTGCACTCCTATCTAGGGATATATGCTTAACACAACACTGAAACGTGGGATTGCTATTTACAATATTCATCCACTAAAGTATATTTTATGCAATTGAGTCCATTATTTGTATTTTTGTTCAATTAACTTATTCAAATATTGTATTTTTCTCACCAATCAAATCAAACGACTTTAACAATAAATTTAAAAAAGAAAATATTGCATTTTCACAATTTTTAGAATTTTAAAGTCTACTAGGAATAAATGAATTGTCAATACTCTATTGAATTTAAATTTTGAAATTTTCTAAATTGTCTTGTTTGTCTCAACACAATTTGAAATTATTTATATAATCTTCATGCAAATTACTTAAGAAAAAGCAAAAGTCATGGACGATAATAAAAAGGTTCTGCACTCCCATCTTCCATCTAGGGATATATGTGTAACACAACATTGAATCTTGGGATTGCAAGTTATAATATTTATCCACTAAAGTGTACTTTATGCAATTAGGACCATCACTTGTAATTTTTTTCAATTAACATATTCAATTATTATATTTTTCACATATTATATTTTTCTCACCAATTAAATCAAATGACATAAACAATAAAATTAAAAATCAAAATATTTCAATTTTGCAATTTTTAGAATTTTAAAATCTACTAGGGATAAATGAATTGTCAATACTCTATTGAATTTAAATTTTGCAATTTTTTGAATTGTCTCCTTTTTCTCAATGTAATTTGAAATGATTTATTTAATCTTCTGGCAAATTACTTAAGAAAATACCAAGGCAATGGACTTTAATCAGATGGTTTTGCACTTCCACCTAGGGATATATGCTTAATGCAACATTAAAACTTGGAATTGCTATTTATAAAATTCATTCACTAAAGTGTATTTTATGCAGTTGAGTCCATTACTTGTATTTTTATTCAATTAACATATTCATATATTATATTTTTCTCACCAATCAAATTAAACGACATTAACAATAAATTTAAAAACTAAAATATTGCATTTTTGCAATTTTTAGAATTTTAAAATCTACTAGGGATAAATGAATTCTCAATACTCTGTTGAATTTAAATTTTACAATTTTCTAAATTGTCTCGTTTGCCTCAACGCAATTTGAAATGATTTATGTTATCTTCAGGCAAATTACATAAGAAAAAGTAAAAGTAATGGACTGTAATAAAAAGGTTCTACACTCCCAACTTCCATCTAGGGATATATGTGTAATACAACATTAAATCTTGAGTTTGCAAGTTATAATATTCATCCACTAAAATGTATTTTATACAATTGGGTCCATTACGTGTATTTTTGTTCAATTAATATATTCAAATATTATATTTTACACATATTATATTTTTCTCACCAATCAAATCAAACAACATTAACAATAAATTTAAAAATCAAAATATTGCATTTTTACAATTTTTGGAAATTTACAATCTGCAAGGGATAAATGAATTGTCAATACTCTGTTGAATTTAAATTTTGCAATTTTTTGAATTGTCTCCTTTGCCTTAACGCAATTTGAAATGATTTATATAATCTTCTGGCAAATTACTTAAGAAAAAGCCAAAGCAATGAACTGTAATCGAAAGGTTCTGCACACCCATATAGGGATATATGCTTAACACAACATTGAAACTTGGAATTGCTATTTGTAATATTCATCCATTAAAGTATATTTCATGCAATTAAGTCTGTTACTTGTATTTTTGTTCAATTAACTTATTCAAATATTGCATTTTTCTCACCAATCAAATCTAACGACATTAATATTAAATTTAAAAATCAAAATATTGCATTTTTGCACTTTCTAGAATTTTAAAATCTGCTAAGAATAAATGAATTATCAATTCTTTGTTGAATTTAAATTTTGCTATTTTCAGAATTGTCTCTTTTGCCTCAATACAATTTGAGATGATTTATATAATTTTCAGGCAAATAACTTAATAGAAAGCAAAAGCAATCGACTGTAATAAGAAGACTTTACACTCTTATCTAGGGATTTATGCTTAACACAACATTGAAACTTGGGGCTGCTATTTATGATATTCATCCACTAAATTGTATTTTATGCAATTAAGTCCATTACTTGTATTTTTGTTTAATTAAGATATTCAAATATTGTATTTTTCTCACTAATCAAATCAAAGGACATTAAGAATAAATTTAAAAATCAAAATATTTCATTTTTGCAATTTCTAGAATTTTAAAATTTATTAGAGATAAATGAATTGTCAATACTCTGTTGAATTTAAATTTTGCAATTTTCTTAATTGTGTCCTTTGCCTCAACGCAATTTGAAATGATTTATATAATTTTCAGGCAAATTACTTAAGAAAAAGCAAAAGCAATAAACTATAATAAGAAGATTATGAACTCCCATCTAAAGATATATGCTTAACACAACATTGAAACTTAGGATTGCTATTTATAATATTTATCCACTAAAGTGTATTTTATGCAATTGAGTCCATTACTTATATTTTTGTTCAATTAAGATATTCAAATATTGTATTCTTCTCACAAATCAAATCAAACGACATTAAAAATAAATTTAAAAATCAAAATATTGCATTTTTACAATTTTTAGAATTTTAAAATCTGCTAGGGATAAATGAATTGTAAATACTCTGTTGAATTTAAATTTTGCAATTTTCTGAATTATCTCCTTTGCCTTAACGCAATTTGAAATGATTTATATAATTTTTAGGCAAATTACTTAAGAAAAAGCAAAAACAATCGACTATAATAGGAAGGTTATGCACCCTCATCTAGGGATATATGCTTCACACAACATTGATCCTTGAAATTGCTATTTATAATATTTATCCACTAAAGTGTATTTTATGCAATGAAGTCTATTACTTGTATTTTTATTTAATTAACATATTCAAATATTATATTTCTCTCACTAATCAAATCAAACGACATTAACAATAAATTTAAAAATCAAAATAGTACATTTTAGCAATTTTTAGAATTTTAAAATTTGCTAGGGATAAATGAATTGTCAATACTCTGTTGAATTTAAATTTTGCAATTTTTTGAATTGTCTCCTTTGTCTCAACGCAATTTTAAATGATTTATATAATCTTCAGGCAAATTACTTAAGAAAAAGCAAAAGCAATCAATTGTAATAAGAAGGTTTTGCA
>JAHOYR010004618.1:20569-35283 GCA_023213295.1 Bruguiera hainesii
TCCATTGCCTCAATGCAATTTGAAATGATTTATAGAATTCTTGTCTTCAGACAAATTACATAAGAAAAAGGAAGAGCAATGAACTCTAATAAGGTGGTTCCTCACTCCTATCTAGGGATATATGGTTCACGCAACCTTGAAACTTGAGATTGTTATTTATAATATTCATCCATTAAAGTGTCTTTTATGCAATTGAGTCAATTACCTGTATTTTTGCTCAATTAACAAATTCAAATATTATATTTTTCACATATTATACTTTTCTCACCAATTAAATCAAACGATATTAACAATAAATTTAAAAATGAAAATATTTAAATTTTGCAATTTTTAGAATTTTAAAATTTATTAAGGATAAATAAATTATTAATATTCTGTTGAATTTAAATTTTGCAATTTTCTAAATTGTCTCCTTTGCTTCAAGGCAATTTGAAATAATTTATATAATCTTTAGGCAAATTACTTAAGAAAAAACAAAAGCAATGAATTGTAATAAGAAGGTTCTACACTCCCATCTAGGGATATATGCTTAACACAACATTGAAACTTGGGATTTATGTTTATAATATTTATCCACTAAAGTGTTTTTTATACAATTGAGTCCATTATTTGTAATTTTGTTCAATTAAGATATTCAAATTTTTTATTTTTCTCACCAATCAAATCAAACGACATTAACAATAAATTTAAAAATCAAAATATTGCATTTTTGCAATTTCTAGAATTTTAAAATCAGCTAGGGTTAAATGAATTGTCAATACTCTCTTGAATTTAAAATTTGCAATTTTCTTAATTGTCTCCTTTGTCTCAATGCAATTTGAAATGATTTATAGAATTCTTGTCTTCAGACAAATTACTTAAGAAAAAGGAAAAGCAATGAACTTTAATAAAGTGGTTCCCCATTCCTATCTAGGGTTTCAGCTTCAGACAACCTTGAAACTTGAGATTACTATTTATAATATTCATCCACTAAAGTGTCTTTTATCCAATTGAGTCCATTACTTATATGTTTGTTCAATTAAAATATTCAAATATTGTATTTTTCTCACTAATCAAATCAAACGACATTAATAATAAATTTAAAAATCAAAATATTGCATTTTTGCAATTTCCAGAATTTTAAAATCTACTAGAGATAAAGAAATTGTCAATTCTCAATTTAATTTAAATTTTGCTATTTTTTGAATTGTCTCCTTTGCCTCAACGCAATTTGAAATGATTTATATAATCATTAGGGAAATTACTTATGAAAAAGCAAAAGCAATCGACTGTAATAAGAAGGTTTTGCACTCCCATCTAGGGATATATGCTTAACACAACATTGAATCTTGAGACTGCTATTTATGATATTCATCCACTAAAGTGTATTTTATGCAATTAAGTCCATTACTTGTATTTTGGGTCAATTAAGATATTCTAATATTGTATTTTTCTCACCAATCAAATCAAATGACACTAACAACAAATTTAAAAATCAAAATATTGCATTTTTTCAATTTTTAGAATTTTAAAATTTGCTAGGAATAAATGAATTGTCAATACTCTGTTGAATTTAAATTTTGCAAGTTTCTTAATAGTCTCCTTTGCCTCAATGCAATTTGAAATGATTTATAGAATTCTTGTCTTCAGACAAATTACTTAAGAAAATGGAAAAGCAATGGACTCTAATAAGGTGGTTCCTCATTCCTATCTAGGGATATATGCTTCACACAACCTTGAAACTTGAGATTGTTATTTATAATATTCATCCACTAAAGTGTCTTTTATACAATTCAGTCCATTACTTGTATTTTTGTTCAAATAACATATTCAAATATTTTATTTTTCACATATTTTATTTTTCCCACCACTTAAATTAAATGACATTAACAATAAATTTAAAAATCAAAAGATTTCTATTTTGTAATTTTTAAACTTTTAAAATTAGTTAGGAATAAATGAATTGTCAATACTGTGTTGAATTTAAATTTTGCAATTTTCTAAAATGTCTCCTTTGCCTCAACGCAATTTCAAATAATTTATATAATTTTCAAGCAAATTAGTTAAGAAAAAGCAAAAGCAATGGACTGTAATAAGAAGGTTCTGCTCTCCCATCTAGGGATATATGTTTCACACAACCTTGAAACTTGAGATTGCTATTTATAATATTCATCCTTGAAAGTGTATTTGATGCAATTGAGTCCATTACTTGTATTTTTGTTGAATTAACATATTCAAATATTATATTTTTCACATATTATATTTTTTTCACCAATTAAATCAAACAACCTTAACAATAAATTTAAAAATCAAAATATTTCAATTTTGCAAGTTTTCAAATTTTAAAATTTGCTAGGGATATATGAATTGTTAATATTCTATTGAATTTAAATTTTGCAATTTTTTGAATTGCCTCATTTGCCTTAAAGCAATTTGAGATGATTTATATAATATTCAGGCAAATTACTTAAGAAAAAGCAAAAACAATGGATTGTAATAAGAAAGCTTTGTAATCCTATCTAGGGTTATATCTTTAACACAACATTGAAACTTGGAATTGTCATTTATATTATTCATCCACTAAAGTGTATTTTATGCAATTGAGTCCATTATTTGTATTTTTGTTCGATTAAGACATTCAAATATTGTATTTTTTCACCAATTAAATCAAATGACATTAACAATAAATTTAAAAATCAAAATATTTCATTTTTGCAATTTCTAAAATTTTAAAATCTGTTAAGGATAAATGAATTATCAATTCTCTGTTGAATTCAAATTTAGCAATTTTCTGAATTGTCTCATTTGCCTCAACGCAATTTGAAATGATTTATATAATAATCAGGCAAATTACTTATGAAAAAGCAAAAGCAATTGACTGTAATAAGAAGGTTCTGTACTCCCATCGAGGGATATATGCTTAACATAACATTCAAACTTGGGACTACTATTCATGATATTCATCCACTAAAGTGTATTTTATGCAATTCAGTCCATTACTTGTATTTTTGTTCAATTAAGATATTCACATATTGTATTTTTCTCACCAATCAAATCAAACGACATTTACAACAAATTTAAAAATCAAAATATTGCATTTTTTCAATTTTTAGAATTTTAAAATTTGCTAGGGAGAAATGAATTGTCAATACTCTAGTGAATTTAAATTTTGCAATTTTCTGATTTGTGTTTTTTGCCTCAATGCAATTTGAAATGATTTATAGAATTATTGTTTTCAGACAAATTACTTACGAAAAATGAAAAGCAATGGACTCTAATAAGGTGGTTCCCTACTCCTATCTAGGGATATATGCTTCACACAACCTTGAAACTTGGGATTGCTATTTATAATATTCATCCACTAAAGTGTCTTTTATGCAATTCAGTCCATTACTTGTATTTTTGTTCAAATAATATATTCAAATATTATATTTTTCACATATTTTATTTTTCCCACCACTTAAATTAAACAATGTTAACAATAAATTTAAAAATCAAAAGATTTCAATTTTTCAATTTTTAAAATTTTAAAATCAGTTAAAAATAAATGAATTGTCAATATTGTGTTGAAGATAAATTTTGCAATTTTTTGAATTGTGTCCTTTGCCTCAACACAATTTGAAATGATTTATATAATCTTCAAGCAAATTACTTAAGAAAAAGCAAAAGCAATAGACTGTAATAAAAAGATTCTGCACTCTCATCTAAAGATATATACTTAACACAACATTGAAACTTGGGTTTGCTATTTATAATATTCATCCACTAAAGTGTATTCCTCTTTAATTAACATATTCAAATATTATATTTTTCACATATTATACTTTTCTCATCAATTAAATTAAACGACATTAACAATAAATTTAAAAATCAAAATATTTCAATTTTGAAATTTTTCGAATTTTAAAATCTGCTAGGAATAAATGAATTGTCAATACTCTATTGAATTTGAATTTTGAAATTTTCTGAATTGTCTCCTTTGCCTCAAAGCAATTTGACATGATTTATATAATCTTCAGGCAAATTACTTAAGAAAAAGAAAAAGTAATGGATTGTAATAAGAGGGTTTTATAATCCCATCTAGGGTTATATCCTTAACACAACATTGAAACTTAGGATTGCTATTTATAATATTCATTTACTAAAGTGTATTTTATGCAATTGAGTCCATTACTTGTATTTTTGTTCGATTAAGACATTCAAATATTGTATTTTTTCACCAATCAAATCAAATGACATTAATAATAAATTTAAAAATCAAAATATTGCATTTTTGCAATTTCTAGAATTTTAAAATCTGTTAGGGATAAATGAATTATCAATTCTCTATTGAATTTAAATTTAGCAATTTTCTAAATTGTCTCCTTTGCCTTAATGCAATTTGAAATGATTTATATAATAATCAGGCAAATTACTTATGAAAAAGCAAAAGCAATCCACTGTAATAAGAAGGTTCTGCACTCTCATCAAGGGATATATGCTTAACACAACAGTGAAACTTGGGACTGCTATTTATGATATTCATCCACTAAAGTGTATTTTTTACAATTTAGTCCATTACTTGTATTTTTGTTTAATTAAGATATTCAAATATTGTATTTTTCTTACCAATAAAATTAAACAACATTAACAATAAATTTAAAAATCAAAATATTGCATGTTTGCTATTTTTAGAATTTTAAAATCTGCTAGGGATAAATGAATTGTCAATACCCTTTTGAATTTAAATTTTGCAATTTTCTTAATTGTCTTCATCGCCTCAATGCAATTTGAAATGATTTATAGAATTCTTGTTTTCAGACAAATTACCTAAGAAAAAGGAAAAGTAATGGACTCTAATAAGGTGGTTCCCCACTTTTATCTAGAGATATATGCTTCACGCAACTTTGAAACTTGAGATTTCTATTTATAATATTCGTCCACTAAAGTATCTTTTATACAATTAAGTCCATTACTTGTATTTTTGTTCAATTAACATATTCAAATATTATATTTTTCACATATTATGTTTTTCTCACTAATTAAATCAAATGACATTAACAATAAATTCAAAAATCAAATATTTCAATTTTGCAATTTTTAGAATTTTAAAATCTGCTAGGGATAAATGAATTGTCAATGGTCTGTTGAAGTTAAATTTTGCAATTTTCTGAATTGTGTCCTTTGCCTCAACGTAATTTGAAATGATTTATATAATCTTCAGGCAAATTACTTAAGAAAAAGCAAAAGTAATAGACTGTAATAAGAAGATTCTGCACTCCCATCTAAAGATATATGCTTAACACAACATTGAAACTTGGGATTAATATTTATAATATTCATCCACTAAAATTTATTTTATGCAATTGAGTCCATTACTTGTATTTTTGTTCAATTAAGATATTCAAATATTGTATTTTTCTTACCAATCAAATCAAATGACATTCAAAATAAATTTAAAAATCAAAATATTGCATTGTTGCAATTTTTAGAATTTTAAAATCTGGTAGGAATAAATGAATTGTCAATACTCTGTTAAATTGAAATTTTGCTATTTTCTGAATTGTCTCCCTTGCCTCAACACAATTTGAAATAATTTATATAATCTTCGGGCAAGTTACTTATGAAAAAACAAAAGCAATGGACTGTAATAAGAAGGTTCTGTACTCCCATCTAAGGATATTGGCTTAACATAACATTGAAACTTGAGATTACTATTTATAATATTCATCCACTAAAATGTATTTTATGTAATTGAGTCCATTACTTGTCTTTTTGTTCAATTAAGATATTCAAATATTGTATTTTTCTCACTGATCAAATCAAACGATATTCACAATAAATTTAAAAATCTAAATATTGCATTTTTGTAATTTTTCGAATTTTCAAATCTGTTAGGGATAAATGAATTGTCAATACTCTATTGAATTGAAATTTTGCTATTTTCTGAATTGTCTCCTTTGCCTCAACGCAATTTGAAATGATTTATATAATTTTCATGCAAATTACTTAAGAAAAAGTAAAAGCAATGGACTGTAATAAAAAGGTTTTACACTCACATCTAGGGATATATGCTTAAGACAACATTGAAACTTGGGATTATTACTTATAATATTCATCCACTAAAGTGTATTTAATGCAATTGAGTCCATTACATGTATTTTTGTTCAATTTACATATTCAAATATTGTATTTTTCTCACCAATCAAATCAAACGACATTAACAATAAATTTAAAACTCAAAATATTTCAATTTTGCAATTTTTTGAATTTTAAAATCTATTATGAATAAGTGAATTGTCAATGCTCTATTGAATTTAAATTTTGCAACTTTCTAAATTATCTCATTTGCCTGAATGCAATTTGAAATGATTTATATAATCTTCAAGCAAGTTACTTAAGAAAAAACAAAAGTAATGGACTGTAATAAGAAGGTTCTACACTCTCATCTAAGGATATCTGCTTAACATAACATTAAATCTTGTGATTGTTATTTATAAGATTCATCCACTAAAGTGTCCTTTATGCAATTAAGTCCATCACTTGTATTTTTGTTCAATTAAGATATTTAAATATTCTATTTTCTCACCAATCAAATCAAACAAAATTTACAATAAATTTAAAAATCAAAATATTGTATTTTTGCAATTTTTAGAATTTTAAAATCTACTAGGGATAAATGAATTGTCAATACTTTATTGAATTGAAATTTTGCTATTTTCTGAATTGTCTCCTTTGCCTCAACGCAATTTGAAATGATTTATATAATTTTTAGGGAAATTACTTAACAAAATGCAAAAGCAATGGACTGTAATAAGAAAGTTCTGCACTCTGATTTAGAGATATGTGCTTTACACAACATTCAAACTTGGGATTGTTATTTATAATAATCATCCACTAAAGTGTATTTTATACAATTGAATCCATTACTTTTAATTTTGTTCAATTAAGATATTCAAATATTATATTTTTCTCACCAATCAAATCAAACGACATTCACAATAAATTTAAAAATCAAAATATTGTATTTTTGCAATTTTTAGAATTTTAAAATTTGCTAGGGATAAATGAATTGTCAATACTCTGTTGAATTTAAAATTTTCAATTTTTTTAATTGTCTCCTTTGCCTCAAAGCAATTTGAAATAATTTATAGAATTCTTGTCTTCAAACAAATTACTTAAGAAAAAGGAAAAGCAATGGACTTTAATAAGGTGCTTCACCACTCCTATCTAGGGATATATGTTTCACACAACCTTGAAACTTGAGATTACTATTTATAATATTCATCCACTAAAGTGTCTTTTATGCAATTGAGTCCATTACTTGTATTTTTACTCAATTAACATATTCAAATAGTATATTTTTCGCATATTATATTTTTCTCACCAATTAAATCAAACGACATTAATAATAAATTTAAAAATGAAAATATTTCAATTTTGCAATTTTTAGAATTTTAAAATCTATTTGGGATAAATGAATAGTTAATACTCTGTCGAATTTAAATTTTGCAATTTTTAAAATTGTCTCCTTTGCTTCAAAGCAATTCGAAATAATTTATATAATCTTCAAGCAAATTACTTAAGAAAAAACAAGAGCAATGGATTGTAATAAGAAGGTTCTACACTTCCATCTAGGGATATATGCTTAACACAACATTGAAAGTTAGGATTGTTGTTTATAATATTTATCCACTAAAGTGTATTTTACGCAATTGAGTCCATTACTTGTATTTTTGTTCGATTAAGATATTCAAATATTGTATTTTTCTCATCAATCAAATCAAACGACATTAACAATAAATTTAAAAATCAAAATATTGCATTTTTTCAATTTTTAGAATTTTAAAATCTGCTATGAATAAATGAATTGTCAATACTCTATTGAATTTAAATTTTGTAATTTTCTTAATTGTCTTCTTTGCCTCATTGCAATTTGAAATGATTTATAGAATTCTTGTCTTTAGACAAATTATTTAAAAAAAAGGAAAAGCAATGGACTCTAATAAGGTGGTTCCCCACTCTAATATAGGGATATAGGCTTCAAACAACCTTGAAATTTGAGATTGTTATTTATAACACTCATCCACTAAAGTGTCTTTTATGCAATTGAGTCCATTACTTGTATTTTTGTTTAATTAAGATATTCAAATATTGTATTTTTCTCACTAATCAAATCAAACGACATTAACAAAAAATTTAAAAATCAAAATATTGCATTTTTGCAATTTCTAGAATTTTAAAATCTACTAAGGATAAATGAATTGTCAATGCTCTGTTGAATTGAAATTTGTCTATTTTCTGAATTGTCTCCTTTGCCTCAACGCAATTTGAAATGATTTATATTATCTTTAGGCAAATTACTTAAGAAAATGCAAAAGTAATGAACTGTAATAAGAAAGTTCTGCACTCCGATCTGGAAATATGTGCTTCACACAACATTCAAACTTGGGATTGCTATTTATAATAATCATCCACTAAAGTGTATTTAATGCGATTGAGTCCATTACTTGTAATTTTGCTCAATTAAGATATTCAAATATTGTATTTTTCTCACCAATGAAATCAAATGACATTAATAATAAATTTAACAATCAAAATATTGCATTTTTACAATTTCTAGAATTTTAGAATCTGCTAAGGATAAATAAATTGTCAATTCTCTGTTGAATTTAAATTTTGTTATTTTTTAAATTGTCTCCTTTGCCTCAACACAATTTGAAATGATTTATATAATCTTCAAGGAAATTACTTAAGAAAATGCAAAAGCAATGTACTCTAATAAGAAGGTTCTGCACTCCCATTTAGAGATATATGCTTAACACAACATTGAAACTTGGGATTGCTATTTATAATATTCATCCACTAAAGTGTATTTTATGCAATTGAATTAATTACTTGTATTTTTGTTCAATTAACTTATTCAAATATTGTGTTTTTCTCACCAATCAAATCAAACGACATTAATAACAAATTTAAAAATAAAAATATTGCATTTTTGAAATTTTTAGAATTTTAAAATCTACTAAGGACAAATAAAGTGTAAATAATCTATTGAATTTAAATTTTGCAATTTTCTTAATTGTCTCCTTTGCCTCAATGCAATTTGGAATGATTTATATAATTCTTATCTTCAGACAAATTACTTAAGAAAAAGGAAAAGCAATGGACTCTAATAAGATGGTTCCCCACTCCCATCTAGGGATATATGCTTCACACAACCTTGGAACTTGAGTTTGCTATTTATAATATTGATCCACTAAAGTGTCTTTTATGCAATTGAGTTCATTACTTGTATTTTTGTTTAATTGACATATTCAAATATTATTTTTTTCACATATTATATTTTTCTCACCAATTAAATCAAACGACATTAACAATAAATTTAAAAATCAAAATATTGCATTTTTGCAATTGTTAGAATTTCAAAATCGGCTAGGGATAAATGAATTGTCAATATTCTGTTGAATTTAACTTTTGCAATTTTCTAAATTGTCTCCTTTGTCTCAAGGTAATTCGAAATGATTTATATAATTTTCAAGCAAATTATTTAAGAAAAAGCAAAAGCAAAGGACTATAATAACAAGGTTCTACACTCCCATCTAGAGATATATGCTTAACACAACATTGAAACTTGGGTTTGCTATTTATAATATTGATCCACTAAAGTGTATTTTATGCAATCTAGTCCATTACTTGTATTTTTGTTCAATTAACATATTCAAATATTATATTTTTCCATATCATATTTTTCTCACCAATTAAATCAAACGACATTTACATTAAATTTAAAAATCAAAATATTTCAATTTTGCACTTTTTCGGATTTTAAAATTTGTTAGGGATAAATGAATTGTCTATACTCTATTGAATTTAAATTTTGTAATTTTTGGAATTGTCTCCTTTACCTCAATGCAATTTGAAATAATTTCTCTAAGCTTCAAGTAAATTACTTAAGAAAAAGTAAAAGCAATCGACTGTAATAAGAAGGCTCTGCACTCCCATCTAGGGATATATGCTTAACACAACATTGAAACCTGGGATTGCTTTTTATAATATTCATCCACTAAAGTGTATTTTATGCAATCGAGTCCATTACTTGTATTTTTGTTCAATTAACATATTCAAATATTATATTTTTCCATATCATATTTTTTTCACCAATTGAATCAAACAACATTTACATTAAATTTAAAAATCAAAATATTTCAATTTTGCACTTTTTCAGATTTTAAAATTTGCTAGGAATAAATAAATTGTCTATACTCTATTGAATTTAAATTTTTCAATTTTTGGAATTGTCTCCTTTGCCTCAACGCAATTTGAAATAATTTCTATAAGATTCAGGCAAATTACTTAAGAAAAAGCAAAAGCAATCGACTGTAATAAGAAGGCTCTGCACTCTCATCTAGGGATATATGCTTAACACAACATTGAAACCGAAGATTACTATTTATAATATTCATCCACTAAAGTGTATTTTATGCAATTGAGTCCATTACTTATATTTTTGTTCAATTAACATATTCAAATATTGTATTTTTCTCACCAATCAAATCAAATGACATTAATAAGAAATTTAAAAATCAAAATATTGCATTTTTGCAATTTCTAGAATTTTAAAATCCGCTAGGGACAAATAAATTGAAAATAATCTATTGAATTTAAATTTTGAAATTTTCTTAATTGTCTTTTTGCCTCAAAACTATTTGAAATGATTTATAGAATTCTTGTCTTCATACAAATTACTTAAGAAAAAGGAAAAACAATGGACCCTAATAAGATGGTTCCCCACTCCTATCTAGGGATATATGCTTCACACAACCTTGAAACTTGAGTTTGCTATTTATAATATTGATCCACTAAAGTGTCTTTTATGCAATTGAGTTCATTACTTGTATTTTTGTTCAATTGACATATTCAAATATTATATTTTTCGCAATATTATATTTTTCTCACCAATTGAATCAAACGACATTAATGCTCTATTGAATTCTTAGAATTTTAAAATCGGCTAGGGATAAATGAATTGTCAATGCTCTATTGAATTTAACTTTTTCAATTTTCTAAATTGTCTCCTTTGCCTCAACGCAATCTGAAACGATATATATAATTTTCAGGCAAATTACTTAAGAAAAAGCAAAAGCAAAGGACTGTAATAATAAGGCTCTGCACTTCTATCTAGGGATATATGCTTAACACAACATTGAAACTTGGGATTGCTATTTATAATATTCATCCACTAAAGTGTATTTTAGGCAATTGAGTCCATTAGTTATATTTTTGTTCAATTAACATATTCAAATATTATATTTTTCCATATCATATTTTTCTCACCAATTAAATCAAACAACATTAATAACAAATTTAAAAATCAAAATATTTCAATTTTGCAATGTTTAGAATTTTAAAATCTAGGAGGGATAAATGAATTGTCAATACTCTGTTGAATTTAACTTTTTCAATTTTCTAAATTGTCTCCTTTGCCTCAACGCAATTTGAAATGATTTATATAATTTTTGGGCAAATTACTTAAGAAAAAGCAAAAGTAATGGATTGTAACAAGAAGGTTCTGCACTCCCATTTAGGGATATATGCTTAACCCAATATTAAAACTTGGGATTTCTATTTATAATATACATCTACTAAAGTGAATTTTATGCAATTAAGTCCATTACTTGTATATTTGTTCAATTAACTTATTCAAATGTTATATTTTTCTCACCAATTAAATCAAATGACATAAATAATAAATTTAAAAATCAAAATATTGCACTTTTGCAATTTTTGGAATTTTAAAATCTGCTAGGTATAAATGATTAGTCAATACGTAGTTGAATTTAAATTTTGCAATTTTTTGAATTGTCTCCTTTGTCTCAATGCAATTTGAAATGATTTATATAATCTTCAGGAAAATTACTTAAGAAAAAGCAAAAGCAATGGATTGTAATAAGAAGGTTCTATACACCCATCCAGGGATATATGCTTAATACAACATTGAAACTTGGGACTGCTATTTATAATATTCATCCCCTAAAGTGTATTTTATACAATTGAGTCTATTACTTGTATTTTTGTTGAATTAACTTATTCAAATATTGTATTTTTCTCACCAATCAAATCAACATATTACATTATTGCAATTTTTAGAATTTTAAAATCTGCTAGGGATAAATGAATTATCAATATCTGTTGAATTTGAATTTTGCAATTTTCTTAATTGTCCCTATTGCCTTAATGCAATTTGAAATGATTTATAGAATTCTTGTCTTCAGACAAATTACTTAAGAAAAATGAGAAGCAATGGACTCTAATAAGATGGTTCCGCACTCCTATCTACGAATATATGCTTCACACAACCTTGAAACTTGAGATTGCTATTTATAATATTCATCCACTAAAGTGTCTTTTTATGCAATTGAGTCCATTACTTGTATTTTTTTTCAATTAACATATTCAATTATTATATTTTTCACATATTATATTTTTCCCACCAATTAAATCAAACGACATTAACATTAAATTTAAAAGGCAAAATATTTCAATTTTGCAATTTTTCGAATTTTAAAATCTGGAAAGGATAAATGAATTGTTAATACTATGTGAATTTAAATTTTACAATTTTCTAAATTGTCTTCTTTGCCTCAATGCAATTTGAAATGATTTATTTAATCTTCAACCAAATTACATAATAAAAAGAAAAAGCAATGGACTGTAATAAGAAGGTTCTGCACTCCCATCTAGGAATATATGCTTAACACAATATTGAAACTTGCGACTGCTATTTATAATATTTATCCACTAAAGTGTATTTTATGCGATTATGTCCATTACTTTTTTTTTGTTTAATTAATATATTCAAATATTATATTTTTCACATATTATATTTCTCTCACCAATTAAATCAAATGATATTAGCAATGAATTTAAAAATCAAAATATTTCAATTTTGCAATTTTTAGGATTTTAAAATCTGTTAGAGATAAGTGAATTGTCAATAGTCTGTTGAATTTAAAGTTTGCAATTTTCTTAATTGTCTCCTTTCCCTCAACGCAATTTGAAATGATTTATATAATCTTCAGGCAAATTACTTTAAGAAAAAACAAAAGTAATGGACTATAACATGATGGTTCTGCACTCCCATCTAGGGATATATGTTTAGCAACACATTGAAACTTAGAAGTGCTATTTATAATATTCACCCACTTAATTGTATTTTATGCAATTGAGTTAATTACTTGTATTTTTGTTCAATTAACATATTCAAATATTGTATTTTTCTCACCAATCAAATCAAACGACATTAACAACAAATTTAAAAATCATAATATTGCATTTTTTCAATTTCTAGAATTTTAAAATCCGCTAGGAACAAATAAATTGTAAATAATCTATTGAATTTAAATGTTGCAATTTTCTTAATTGTCTCCTTTGCCTTAATGTAATTTGAAATGATTTATAAAATTCTTGTCTTTAGACAAATTACTTAAGAAAAAAGAAAAGTAATGGACCCTAATAAGATGGTTCCCCACCACCATTTAGGGATATATGTTTCACACAACCTTGAAACTTGAGTTTGTTATTTATAATATTAACCCACTAAAGTGTCTTTTATGCAATTGAGTCCATTACTTGTATTTTTGTTCAATTAACATATTCAAATATTATATTTTTTACATATTACATTTTTCTGAACAATTAAATTAAACGACATTAACAATAAATATAAAAATTAAAATATTTCAATTTTGCAATTTTTAGAATTTTAAAATCTGCTAGGGATATCTGAATTGTCAATACTCTGTTGAGTTTAAATTTTGCAATTTTCTTAATTGTCTCCCTTGCCTCAAGGCATTTGAAATGATTTATATAATTCTTGTCTTTAGACAAATTACATAAGAAAAATGAAAAGCAATGAACTCTAACAAGATGGTTCCTTATTTCCATCTAGGGATATATGCTTCACAAAACCTTGAAACTTGAGATTACTATTTATAATATTCATCCACTGAAATGTCTTTTATGCAGTTGAGTCCATTACTTGTATTTTTATTCAATTAACATATTCAAATATTATATTTTTCACATATTATATTTTTCTTACCAATTCAATCAAATGATATTAATAAAAATCAAAATCAAAATATTTCAATTTTGCAATTTTTAGAATTTTAAAATCTATTAGGGATAACTGAATTATTAATACTCTGTTGAATTTAAATTTTTCAATTTTCATAATTGTCTCCTTTGCCTCAATGCAATTTGAAATGATTTATAGAATTCTTGTTTCCAGACAAATTATTTAAGAGAAACAAAAAGCAATGGACTCTAATAAGATGGTTCTCCACTCCCATATAGGGATATATGCTTCACACAACCTTGAAACTTGAGATTACTGTTTATAATATTCATCCACTAAAGTGTCTTTTGTATAATTGAGTCCATTACTTGTATTTTTATTCAATTAACATATTCAAATATTCTATTTTTCACATATTATATTTTTCTGACCAATTAAATCAAACAACATTAACAATAAAATTAAAAATCAAAATATTTCAATTTTGCAATTTTTAGAATTTTAAAATCTGCTAGGGATCACTGAATTGTCAACACTCTGAATTTAAAATTTTCAATTTTCACAATTGTCTCCTTTGTCTTTATGCAATTTGAAATGATTTATAGAATTCTTGTTTCCAGACAAATTATTTAAGAGAAACAAAAAGCAATGGACTCTAATAAGATGGTTCCCCACT
>JAHOYR010004740.1:0-12110 GCA_023213295.1 Bruguiera hainesii
TTCATTGTGTGCGTTGGGTCCCTAAGCCACGTCTTTTTGGGGTTTTCTGCATCAATGACCCAATCATGCACTATATTCCTTGCAACAACCTCATTTATACTCTCTTGGGACTAGGAATATGTTGAATTGCATAAAAAATGAGACTGTCTCTTCATTTCTTCCTAACAAGGCTCCATTTTTCGTTGTCATGACTCATTCACACTTAGAGATCTTGAAAATAGGTTGTATGACCAAATCATTCACTAAATTCATTGCAATAACCTCATATATGCTCCCTTGGGTTGAGGAATTTGTTGAATTGCATTAAACAAAGAGTCTTTGATGATTTGTCGCATTTCTCACAAGTATTTGATGCTTAATTACTAAAAAATGAAACTATCTCTTCATTTCTTCCTAACAAGGCTCCAGTTTTCTTTATAATCACTCATTCACACATCATGCACTATATTCACTGCAACAACCTCATCTATACTCTCATGGGACTAGGAATCTGTTGAATTGCTTTAAACAAAGAGTCTTTGATGATTTATAGCATTTCTCACAAGTATTTGATGCTTAATTACTCAAAAATGAGACCGTCCCTTCATTTCCTCCTAACAAGGCTCTACTTTTTGCTTTTATCACTCATCCACACTCAAAGATCTTGAAAATAGCTTGTATGACCACATCATCCACTATATTCATTGCAATAACCACATCTATACTCTCTTGGAACTAGAAATCTATGGAATTGCTTTAAACAAAGAGTCTTTGATGATTTTTAACATTTCTCATAAGTATTTCATGCCTAATTACTCAAAAATGGGACCGTCTCTTAATTTCTTCCACACAAGGCTGCATTGTTGGTTGTAATAACTCATTCACACATAAAGATCTTGAAAATAGTTTGTTTGACCACATCATCGACTATATTCATTTCAACAACCTCATCTATACTCTTTTGGAATTAGGAATGTGTTGAATTGCATTAAACAAAGAGTCTTTGATGATTTGTAGCATTTCTTACAAGTATTTGATGCATAATTACTAAAAAAATGAGACCATCTCTTCATTTTTTCCAAACAAGGCTCGACATTTTGTTATAATAACTCATTCACCCTTAAAGATCTTGAAAATAGCTTGTATGACCACATAATGCACTATATTCACTCCAACAACCTCATCTATACTCTTTTGGAACTATGAATCGACTGAATTGCATTAAACAAAGAGTCTTTGATGATTTGATGATTTGTAGCATTTCTCACAAGTAATTGATGCTTAATTACTCAAAAATGAGACCGTCTCTTCATTTGTTCCAAACAAGGCTCCACATTTCGTTATAATGTCTCATTTACACTCAAAGATCTTGAAAATAGCTTATATGACCACATCATGCACTATATTCATTGCAATAACCACATCTATACTCTCTAGGGACTAGGAATATGTGGAATTGCATTAAACAAAGAGTCTTTGATGATTTGTAGCATTTCTCACAAGTCCTTGATGCTTAATTACAAAAAAATGTCACTGTCTCTTCATTTCTTCCTAACAAGGCTCCACTTTTGGTCGTAATAACTCATTCACACTGAAAGATCTTGCAAATAGCTTATATGACCACATCATGCATTATATTCACTCCAACAACCTCATCTATACTCTCTTAGAACTAGGAATCTGTTGAATTACATTACACAAAGAGACTTTGATGATTTGTAGCATTTCCCACAAGTATTTCATGCTTAATTACTCATAAATGAGACTGTCTCTTCATTTCCTCATAACAAGGCTCCACTTTTCTTTGTTATCACTCATTCACACTCAAAGATCTTGAAAATAGCTTATACGACCACATCATGCACTATATTCACTTCAACAACCTCATTTATACCCTCTTGGGACTAGGAATCTATTGACTTGCATTAAACAAAGAGACTTTGATGATTTCTAGCATTTCTTACAAGTATTTGATGCCTAATTACACAAAAATGAGACCGTCTCTTCATTTGTTCCAAACAAGGCTTCACATCTTGTTGTAATGACTCGTTCATAATGAATGATCTTGAAAATAGATCGTATGACACCATCATGCACTATATTCATTGCAACAAGCTCATCTATACTCTCTTGTGATTAGAAATCTATTGAATTGCTTTAAACATAAAATCTTTGATGAGTTCTAGCATTTCTCACAAGTTTTTGATGCTTAATTACTCAAAAATGAGACCATCTCTTCATTTCTTCCTAACAAGGCTCCACTTTTTGTTGTAATGATTCATTCACACTTAAATATCTTGAAAATAGCTTGTATGACCACATCATGCACTATATTCATTGCAACAACCTCATCCATGCTCTCTTGGGACTAGGAATCTGTGGAATTGCTTTAAACAAAGAGTCTTTAATGATTTCTAGCATTTCTCACAAGTATTTGATGCTTAATTACTCAAAAAAGAGATGGTCGCTTCATTCCAAACAAGGCTCAACATTTTGTTGTAATGACTCATTCACACTCAAACATCTTGAAAATAGCTTGTATGACCACATCATGCCCTATATTCGTTGCAACAACCTCATCTATGCTCTCTAGGGACTAGGAATATGTTGAATTGCATCAAACAAAGAGTCTTTGGTGATTTCTAGCATTTCACACAAGTATTTAATACTTAATTACTCAAAAATCAGACCGTCTCTTCATTTCTTCCTAACAAGGCTCCACTTTTCATTGTAAGGGCTCATTCACCCTTAAAGATCTTGAAAACAGGTTGTATGACCACATCATTCACTAAATTCATTGCAACAACCTCATATATACTCTCTTGGGACTAGGAATATGTTGAATTACATTAAACAAAGAGTCTTTGATGATTGATAGCATTTCTCACAATCATTTGATGCTTAATTACTCAAAAATGAGATCGTGTCTTCATTTCTTTCACGCAAACCTCCACTTTTGGTTGTAATAACTCATTCACACATAAAGATCTTGAAAATAGCTTGTATAACCACATCATGCATTATATTCATTGCAACAACCTCATCTATACTCTTATGGGACTAGGAATCAGTTGAATTTCTCTTTGATGATTTCTAGCATTTTTGACAAGTATTTGATGCTTAATTACTCAAAAATGAGACCATCACTTCATTTGTTCTTAACAAGGCTCCACTTTTTGTTGTAATGACTCATTCACACTTAAAGATCTTGAAAATAGCTTGTATGACCCCATCATGCACTATATTTGTTGCAACAACCTCATCTACTCTCTCTTGGAACAAGGAATCCATTGAATTGCATTAAACAAAGAGTCTTTGATGATTTCTGGCATTTCTCACAACTATTTGATGCTTAATAACTAAAAAATGAGAACATCTCTTAATTTGTTCCAAATAAGGCTCCACCTTTCTTTGTAATGACTCGTTCACACTGAAAGATCTTGAAAATAGCTTGTATGACCACATCATGCACTATATTCATTGCTACAACCTCATCTATGCTCTCTTGGGACTAGGAATATGTTGAATTCCATCAAACAAAGAGTCTTTCGTGATTTCTAGCATTTCACACAAGTATTTGATACTTAATTACTCAAAAATCAGGCCGTTTCTTCATTTCTTCCAAACAAGTCTCCACTTTTCATTGTAATAACTCAATCACACATAAAGATCTGGAAAATAGCTTGCATGAACCCATCATGCACTATATTCACAGCAACAACCTCATCTATGCTCTCTTAGGACTAGGAATCTGTTGAATTGCATTAAACAAAGAGTCTTTGATGATTTCTACCATTTCTCACAAGTATTTGATGCTTAATTACTCAAAAATGAGACCGTCTCTTCATTTCACCCTCACAAGGCTCCATTTTTCATTTTAATGACTCATTCACACTTAAAGATCTTGAAAAAAACTTGCATAACGACATCATTCACTATATTCGTTCCAACAACCTCGTCTATGCTCTCTTGGGAATAGAAAACTATTGAATTGCATTAAATAAAGAGTCTTTGATGATTTTTAGCATTTGTTACTAGTATTTGATGCTTAATTACTCAAAAATGAGACTGTCTCTTCATTTTCAACACAAGGCTCCTCTTTTGGCTATAATAGCTTGTATCACCACATCATTCGCTATATGTTGTTCCCACAGACTTGTATGGGTTGTAATTGTTGTCAACTAGGGTTAAGTGTGTAAGAAAGTAAAATCACATAGAAGGGCAAGAAAGTAAATCCGCCGCGTAAGGGTAAGAACGTAAATCTGCCATGTAAGCCCTATTAGGGTATCATGGAAGAGAGTATATAAAGGCCTTGGAAGACAAAACTAGGGCAGAGGGCCAACACAATTGAATAAACAGCAACCCTACAACAACCAGCCAAAAGGAAGAGAGAGCAAAATGGCAAGAGATCAGAATCGACACCACCGGGAAAGCAAACCAGAAACACATCCTGCAAGCAAACCAAAAATGCCTCCTGCAAGCAAACCAGAAACGTTACCACAGGGAGAGCAAACCAGAACGTGCGATGGCGCGACTGACTAGAAACAGGCGACCAGAAATGGATGACCAGAAACTGGTGATCAGGCTGTGAGATCTGAAATGGGTGACAAGGCCATGAAATAGACGACAGCAGACCTGGTATCCGTGAGACCACCCAGAAGAGAAGACAGCAGACCAGAAGCGTGAGGCAGGCTGAAAGACGTGAACCAGAAAAACCAGTAGCGTGAGGCAGGTGAAGAGACGTGAAACGGCAGACCAGAAGCATGGGTGTATGTCAGGAGACAGCATGAGACCAGAACGTGCAATGGCGTGACAGACCAGAAGCATAAGGACAGTCCGTGAAACAGTAAGACCATGAAATAGGAGACAGGTGAGACGGTGAAAGCAGGAGCTGTGTGAGACAACCTAGAGAAGGAATTCAGCGAAGCATCAGAAAGAAGTCGACGTATTTCCAGATTTCTTCAAGAGAGGTTAAAGAGCGTTGCAGTGAACTTCTAAGCGGCAGTGGAGCAACTTTTCAATTCAACAGAGGCAAGACAAGCTAGAAGAAGGGTAGACACAGTAAGTGACACTCTTTGTATTGTACTTGCTTCGTAATTGCACTAGTGAAAGGAGCAGAAGATTAAGACATCCATTGTAACTAGAATTCTCAAGTATAGTGGATAGTCTCGATAAGGGAGAGTCCCTATTACTGTGGATGTACATCACATTGACGGAACCACGTAAATCTCGTGTGTCCTTAATTTGCTTTATGTTCTGTGTGTTTGAATTGAGTATCAGCCAACCCATAACCTAACGAAGACCTAAACAACAACATTCAAATTGTCTATTAGGCAAGGTGTCTGAAAGGTGACTTTGGGGACTATTGTGATTAGTAGGTAGCAATAGATCTACCTTAGTCGAATATGAGAAAGAATTCACTTTTAAGAAGAGATTGAAGTTGTTCACTTTCCTACGAATTGCGAATTATGGTGATACTGATTCACCCCCCTCTCAGTATCACAAACTAGTAGATCCTAGGGTGAAGTTGGGAACTTCAATTGGTATCAGAGCACAGGTTCACCAGGATAAAGCTTAGCAGCTCGGTGTACTAGTTTGAAGAGCTCCAGAAGTTTTAACTTGTTCAGCATACTGAGAAATGGACGCCGGTACCGGTACCAGCACTACTTACAGCAAGAAGGTTCCAATCTTCAACGGAACCAACTACCATATGTGGAGAGCGAGAATGCAAGTGGTATTTGCAACCATGGGTATGAATGTGGTGAAATCTGTACAGGAGGGTTTTGAGCCTCTAGAAGAAGGTAAAGATCCAACCCCAGAGGAATTAAGACAGTTTGAGATAAATGGGAAGGCCTCAAATGTCATCATTTCAGCATTGACAGATGCTGAATATGCTAAAGTTATGGACTGCAAATCTGCCAAGGAGATATGGGACAGATTGCAGAAAGTCTATGAAGGTGATGGCAGAATGAAGGAGGCCAAGCTTCAAGTTTTCAAGGAGAGATATGAATCTCTTAGAATGCAGAAAAATGAGACAGTCCAAGAGTTCTTCACCAAGGTTATTGATGTTGTAAACGATCTTAGAAGTCATGGGAAGAACAAGAAGTACTCATCTATTGTGAAGAAAATTCTGAGAATTCTGCCTAAGAGGTTTGCCTTAAAGGTGACAGCCATAGAGGAGAGTAGAGATCTCAATTCTATGTCTCTGCATGATCTCTAGTGCAATTTCATTGCATATGAGATGAGAATAAAGTCAATTGAGAGCTCCTCAACGTGAAAGGTATCAAAGGAGGCAGCTTTCAAAGCTATGAAACACTTGAAGATAAAAGAAGAGGAAGAATCATCCAGTGAGGATGATGATGATGATGAGGAAGAAAGTGAAGGTGAAGTGTTGGCATACTTCACAAGGAAATTCAAAAAGGGGTCTAAGAAGGGAAAAGGACAGTTGTCCTTGAGATGTTATCGTTGTAGACAGACTGGACACTTTGCTTCTCAGTGCAAAGTGAAACTTGATGATGAAGATGAGGATGGTGATGATGAGCAGAATTCAAAATGGAGAAGACCATCATTCAAGTCAAGGAAGTCCAGTAAGAAGACTGCTAGCCCACAGAAGAAGAAGAAGAGAGGCTCATTCAAGAGTTATGTGAGCCAGACAAAAGAAGCCAATGAGGAGGAAGATGTAGACTTATCAGATGAGCATGCCTTTATGGCATTAACTTAAGGTGGTAGTTCAACCTTTGAAGAGGAAGAGGAGGTTGATCAAGAAGAACCAGATCTTGAAGTTGAGTTGGAAGCAGCTTCAAAGGAGATAATCAGAAGGGGTAGCACCATAAGAAGGTTGGAGGCCCACATAAAACAAGTTAAAGCAAAGTCTGAGGAAGCTGAAAGTCAAAAGGATGAAATAAGGGCTGAACATATTGACTTGAAGAGAAGATTTGAAGAACAGATCAAAATATGTGAAGACCTTACTATGGAGCTTGGCTCAAGGACTTCAACAATTGAAGAAATGGAGATAGAGTTGCTGAGACTTCAGCAACAACTCAAAAGGAGTGAAGAGAATGTGCAGAAGCTTGAAATGATAGGAGAAACAAGTTCTGCAAGAGAAAAGAAGAATGAAGAGAAAGTGCAGCAATCTGAGGCTGCATTGCCTAAAGATAATAAGAATGTGCCATAGAAGTTGAAAGAGAAGGTTGTGACTCAGGAGAAGATAGCTGAGAATAAAGAGGATTTGAAGAAGCAACCTAGGGGTGGCAAACAAAAATGAAGAAAAGAAGATCAGCCAGCAAAGGGCTATGGCTGGCTGATCAAAAGAAGGAGAAAAAGGTGGCTGAAATGAAAGCCACACAGGCAAAGAAGCCAGCCATGTTGCCTACACAGCAAGTAATGAACAAAAGAAAACCAGCTGTGATTAGACCCAAGAAGAGGCAGTTTCAAGGTCACTGTCTTTATTGTGGAGTTTGGGATCATAAGGCAAGTAACTGCTGGTGGAGTAGCCCAGTATATGTCTCCAACTTGAGAAGATACGATGCTGCATACAGGGGGAGACAATACAAAATTTAGAAGAGAACACCTGTCGTGAGTTTTTGCACATACTGTAAAAAGAAAGGACACACTGACAAGGATTGTTGGTGGAAGCCCAAACCAGTGGTCAAGTAGAAAGCAAAGTGTGTTGGGTTCAAAGTGTGTTGCATGGTTAAGTAGAAAGCAAAACAGTGTTACTTTGACCATAGCTGAGGTACAGAAGGCTCCTTATCATCTTCTTGTATTCTGTAGGGTTTGTACTCCTTCCTTCCTGATCTTTTGTTAACTTGCAGCCCACTATCATAGGGGTACTAACAGGTCTACTATCCTCGATAGCAAACTTTTTTAGCATCTCTTTGGCATATTTTGTCTGAGAAATAAAAATACCTTCTTTACACTGTTTTGTCTATAATCCAAGAAAGTAAGTCATTTCTCCAATCAATGACATCTCAAATTCCTCACTCATCTTTTATACAAATTCTTGTCATAGCTCAGAGTGATCTCCTCCAAAGATGATGTCATCTACATATACTATGGTTATCAGCTGACCTTTCTTTGAGTTAAACACATATAAGTTATTATCAACTATTCCTCTTCTAAAGTTTAACCTTCTCAAATATGCATCCAGCCTGCTGTACCATGCTCTTGGGGCTTGTTTAAGGCTATACAAGGCTTTCTTTAGCTTGCACATGTGTGTCTCATCCTTACTGATTTGTACTCCATCGAGTTGTTCAATATACACTTCTTTTAGGAGCCCATTTAGAAAGGCTGATTTCACATCCATTTAATAAACTTTATACCTCTTATGTGCTGCCAAAGCTAAGAACATTCTAATAGTTTCTAGCCTTGCTACTGGTGCAAAAGTTTCATCAACATCTACTCCTTCTATCTGAGTATAGCCTTTGCATACCAGCCTAGCCTTATTCCTCACTACCTTGCCATCTTCATTGTGTTTATTTCTAAACACCCATTTTGTTCCTATGACATTCTTGTTAGTGGGTCTTGGAACCAGTTCCCATGTATCATTCTTCTCAATTTGATCCAACTCCTCATTGATAGCTCTGATCTAGGCTTTGTCTTTTGTAGCCTCTTCAACAGATTTAGGTTCAACTTGTGAGAGTAAAGCAGTGACTCCCACAATTCTTTTTCTTGTTGTAACTCTTGTTGATGGGTCACCTATGATCTAATTTCCTTGATGAGCACTGGACCAAGTTTTCTTTGTCTTTCTCTCTTGCACAGTCTTAGTTGTAAGAGGATCTCTTTCTTCATCTTCAGACCCACTCTTCTCTGAGTCTGAACTTACTTCTTTCCCCTTTTCTTCATGCTGGTTTGATTCTTCATCTATCTTAAAGTCATCTTCTTCACTGTCCTCAGCTTCTCCATTTTGCATTATTTTCCAGTTTTCATCTCTTCTCACATCACTGGAAGTGACCACTTTTCCTAGTTTTTGCAGGAAAACTCTGTAACCTTTTGTCTTTGTTGAGTATCCCATAAAGATGCCTTCATCTGACCTAGCATGGAATTTTGCCAAGCTTTGCTCCTTGTTCTTTACAAAACATGGGCAGCCAAAGATTCTGAGATACTTGGCTATTGCCTTCTTCCCACTCTATAGCTTATATGGAGTCTTATTAGTATTGGGTCTTAGTAAAACTCTGTTCAATAGGTACACGGCTGTAAATGTTGCTTTTGTTCAAAATCTTGTGTGAAGTTTGGATTCCAGCAATAGAGTTCTTGCCATTTCAACCATAACTTTATTTTTCCTCTCTACCACCCCATTTTATTGAGGTGTTCTTGCTGCTACCATTTGATGGTGAATATCTTCAATAGCTTCATTTGTGAATTAAGTGCCTTGATCTGACCTCAATACTTTGATCCTCTTTCCATTCTCATTTTCAACCAATTTTCTGTATCTCTTGAAGCATTTCAAAACTTCTGACTTTTGTTTGAGGTGTATGATGTAGGTCCTTCTGGAATAACCATCAACAAACAAGATGAAGTACCTCTCATTGTTCTCATCAGCCCACATAAATCAGTATGTACAATGTCAAGCACTGCTTTAAAACTGAACTCTTTGGTCTTATACTACTTTCTAGCATGTTTTCCTTTATAAGCATGCTGAGCAGGCATACTCTCTCTCTCTCTCTCCTGAGGTCTGGCATGTCTCTGATTGCATGAGTAGTGGTCAGCTTCCTCATGTTCTTTTGTGTTAAGTGTCCTAGCCTTCTATGTTAGAGTTGATTTTCTTCTTTTTTTGTAAGTAAACAGCTATTTATCTTGTCCTTATCAATCACATATAAATTTCCAGCTGCAACAGTATTGCCTTCTTTACTCTTTACTTGGCAATCTGTTTTTATGAATATCACTTCATGGTTTTCATTGCATAGTTGGCTGATAGATGCTAGATTATATCTGAGTCCTTCAATGTGTAAAACATCTTTCAACTTTCCTTTTCCAATATTTACTAACGTCTGACCACTGATGTTGAGTGAATCATCACTGTCAAACTTGACTCTACCTTCTCTTGACTTGTTTAGCTTTGATAATTTACTCTTATCTCCTGTCATGTGTGAAGTGCATCCACTATTAAGAATCCACTGCTTATCCTTGTAGTCAGCCTTTAATGCAATTTTAGCTATATTAGCTACCTCCTTTTTAGCTTTATATTTCTTCTTTTGAACTGGCTTAAAGATAGCTTTCTCCTTTTTCTCAGCTTTGACTGCACCAATTGTTTTCACTGTACCATTAAGTGCCTTCTCTTACTCAAAGAGAAGTGTCATGCATCTCTTGGCATTATGGCCATCCTGCCCGCACCTTTGACACTGTTCCAAGTCTGCTGATATAGCAAACTTGTTCTTTGAAACCACTAGTTTGAGCTTCCACCAACAATCCTTGTCAGTGTGTCCTTGCTTTTTACAGTATGTGCAAGAACTCATGACAGGTGTTCTCCTCTGAATTTTGTATTGTCTCCCCCTGTATGTAGCATCGGATCTTCTCAAGTTGGAGACATATACTGACCTTCTCCACCAGCATTTACTTGCCTTATGACCCCAAACTTCACAATAAAAGTAGTAACCTTAAAGCTGCCTCTTCTTGGGTCTAACCACAACTTGTTTTCTTTTGTTCATTACTTGCTATGTAGGCAAGGTTGCTGGCTTCTTTGCTTGTGTGGCTTTCATTTCAGCCACCTTCTTCTCCTTCTTCTGTTCAGCCATAGCCCTTGGCTGGCTGACTTTCTTTTCTTCATTTTTGTTTGCAACCCTAGGTTGCTTCTTCAAATCTTCTTTTTTTCAGCCTTCACTGTTCCTGGCTGATCAGTGTTTTCTTTCTGAGATTTAGCAGCTATGGGCTGCTGCTCTTTAACCACATACATCATTTTTGGCCCTGGCTTTGGTTTGATAGCTGTCTTCTTTTCTTCAGCTATCTTCTCCTGAGTCACAGCCTTCTCTTTCAACTTCTGTGGCAAAGTCTCATTCTCTTTAGGCAGTGCAGCCTCAAATTGCTGCACTTTCTCTTCATTCTTCTTTTCTCTTGCAGAGCTTGTTTCTCCTACCACTTCAAGTTTCTGCAAGTTCTCTTCACTCCTTTTGAGTTGTTGCTGGAGTCTCAGCAACTCTATCTCCATTTCTTCAATTGTTGAAGTCCTTAAGGCAAGCTCCATTGTAAGGTCTTCACATATTTTGATCTGTTCTTCAAATCATCTCTTCAAGTCAATATGTTCAGCCCTTATTTCATCTTTGACTTTCTGCTTCCTCAATCTGTGCTTCAACTTGTTTTATATGGGCCTCCAACCTTCTTATGGTTCTGCCCCTTCTGATTATCTCTTTTGAAGCTGCTTTTAACTCAGCTTCAAGATCTGGTTCTTCTTCATCAACCTCCTCTTCCTCTTCAAAGGTTGAACTACCACATTGAGCTGATGCCATAAAGGCATGCTCATCTCATGAGTCTACATCTTCCTCCTCATCAGCTTCTTTTGTTTGGCTCACATAACTCTTAAATGAGCCTCTCTTCTTCTTCTGTGGGTTGGCAGTCTTCTTGCTGGACTTCTTTGATTTGGATGATGGTCTTCTCCATTTTGAATCCTGCTCATCATCACCATTCTCATCTTCATCATCAAGTTTCACTTTGCACTGAGAAGCAAAGTATCCAGTCTTCCCACAATGATAACATCTCAAGGATAACTATCCTTTTCCCTTCTTAGACCCCTTTTTGAATTTCCTTGTGAAGTAAGCCAACACTTCACCTACACTTTCTTCCTCATCATCATCATCATCCTCACTGGATGATTCTTCCTCTTCTCTTATCTTCAAGTGTTTCATAGCTTTGAAAGCTGCCTCCTTTGATGTTGAGGAGTTTTCATTTGACTTTATTCTCATCTCATATGCAATGAGATTGCACTGGAGATCATGCAGTGACATAGAATTGAGATCTCTACTCTCCTCTATGGTTGCCACCTTTGAGGCAAACCTCTCAAGTAGAATTCTCTGAATTTTCTTCACAATAGATGAGTCCTTCTTGTTCTTCCCATGACTTCTAAGGTCATTTACAGCATCAATAACTGATGTGGAAAACCCCAAAAAGACGTGGCTTAGGGACCCAACGCACACAATGAA
>JAHOYR010004748.1:0-15305 GCA_023213295.1 Bruguiera hainesii
TGTACTTGCTTAGTAATTGCAATAGTGAAAGGAGCAGAAGATTAAGACATCCATTGTAACTAGAATTCTCAAGTATAGTGGATAGTCTCGGTAAGGGAGAGTCCCTACCACTGTGGATGTACGTCACATTGACGGAACCACGTAAATCTCATGTGTCCTTAATTTGCTTTACGTTCTGTGTTTTGAATTGAGTTGTGAACGCAGCTAAAGTATCAGCCAACCCATAACCTAACGAAGTCCTAAACAAGAACATCCGAATTGTCTATTAGGCAAGGTGTCTGAAAGGTGACTTTGGGGACTATTGTGATTAGTAGGTAACAATAGATCTACCTTAGTCGAATCTGAGAAAGAGTTTGCCTTTAAGAAGAGATTGAAGTTGTTCACTTTCTTGTGAATTGCGAATTGTGGTGATACTGATTCACCCCCCCTCTCAGTATCACAAACTAGTAGATCCTAGGGTGAAGTTGGGAACTTCAATGTTAATTGAAAAAAAAAATACAAGGAATGGATCTAATTGTATAAAATACAATTTAGTGGATAAATATTATAAATAGCTGTCACAAATTTCAATGTTGGGTGAAGTATATATCTATAAAGGGAAATGGGAAAACTTTTTATTAGTGTCTACAACATTTACATTTTCCTAAGAAATATGTTTGTCGACTAAAATCATATAAATCATTTCTAATTGCACTATGTCAAAGGAGACAAATAAAACAATTACAAAATTTAAATTCAATTGATTATTAGTAACACATGTATCCTTATAAGACGTTAAATTCTAAAAAGAGAAAATTGGCAAAGTTTTAATCTTTTAAATTTATTGTAAATGACATTGCAATTGAATGGTAGGAAAAATATAATATTTGAATATGTTCATTGAAAAAAATTACAAGTAGTGGGTTTAATTGTATAAAATACAATTTAGTGGATGAATATTATAAAAAGCAATCTCAAATTTCAATGTTGAGTCAAGCATATATCTATAGAGGGGAATGGGAAAACATTTCATTGGTGTCATTACATTAACTTTTTCTTAACAAATATGTTTGTAAACTAAACTCATATAAATCATTTCCAATTGCACTATGTCAAGGGAGACAAATAAAAAAATTACAAATTTTAAATTGAATTTATTATTAGTAACACATTTATCCTTAAAAGACTTTAAATTCTAAAGAGTGAAAATTTGCAAAGTTTTGATGTTTTAAATTTATTGTAAATGTCATTGCAATTGAATGGAAAGAAAAACATAATATTTGAACATGTTAATTGAAAATAATTACAAATAATGGACTTAATTGTATAAAATACAATTTAGAGGATGAATATTATAAATAGTAATCACAAATTTCAATGTTGGGTCAAGCATATATAAGTAGAGGGGAATAGGAAAAATTTTTATTAGTGTCCATTGCATTTACTTTTTCTTAAGAAATATGTTTATAGACTAAAATCATATAAATTATTTGTAATTGCACTATGAGAAAGGAGACAAATAAAAAAAATTACAAAATTTAAATTCAATTGGATTATTAGTAACACATTTATCCTTATAAGACATTAAATTCTAAAAAGTGAAAATTTGCAATGTTTGGTCTTTTACATTTATTGTAAATGTCATTGCATTTGAATGGTAAGAAAAACATAATATCTGAACATGTTAATTGAACAAAAATACAAATAATGGTCTTAATTGTGTAAAATAAAATTTAATGGATGAATATTATAAATAACAATCACAAATTTCAATGTTTGGTCAAGCATATATCTATAGAGGGGAATGGGAAAACTTTTTATTAGTGTCCACTGCATTTACCTTTTCTTAAGAAATATGTTTGTAGACTAAAATCATATAAATAATTTCCAATTGCACTATGACAATGGAGACAAAGAAAAAATTACAAAATTTTAATTCAATTGATTATTTGTAACGCATTTATTCTTACTAGATTTTAAATTCTAAAAAGAGAAAATTTGCAAAGTTTAGATCTTTTAAATTTGTTGTAAATACCATAGCATTTGAATGGTAAGAAAAACATAATATTTGAACATGTTAATTGAAAAAAAAATACAAGTAATGGACTTAATTATATAAAATAAAATTTAGCCGATGAATATTAGAAATAACAATCACAATTTAGAATGTTGGGTCAAGCATATATAAGTAGAGGGGAATGGGAAAACTTTTTATTAGTGTCCACTGCATTTACTTTTTCTTAAGAAATATGTTTGTAGACTAAAATCATATAAATCATTTCAAATTGCATTATGACAAAGGAGACAAATTAAAAAATTATAAAATTTAAATTCAATTGAATTATTAGTAATGCATTTATCTATATAAGACTTTAAATTCTAAAAAGTGAAAATTTGCAAAGTTTTGTTCTTTTAAATTTATTTTAAATGTTGTTGCATTTGAATGGTACGAAAAACATAATATTTGAACATGTTAATTGAAAAAAGAAAAATACAAGGAATGGACCTAATTGTATAAAATACAATTTAGTGGATGAATATTAAAAATAGCAATCACAAATTTCAATGTTAGGTCAAGCATATATCTGTAGAGTAATGGGAAAACTTTTTATTAGTGTCCAATGCATTTATTTTTTCTTAAGAAATATGTTTGTAAACTAAACTCATATAAATCATTTCCAATTGCACTATGACAAGGGAGACAAATAAAAAAATTACAAATTTTAAATTGAATTTATTATTAGTAATGCATTCATCCTTATAAATGTTTAAATTCTAAAAAGCAAAAATTTGCTAAGTTTTGATCTTTTAAATTTATTGTAAATGCCATTGCATTTGAATGGTAAGAAAAACATAATATTTGAACATGTTAATTAAAAAAAATGTAAGTAATAGATCTAATTGTATAAAATACAATTTTATTGATGAATATTATAAATAGAAATCACAAATTTGAATGTTGGGTCTGACATATATCTGTAGAGGGGATTGGAAGAACTTTTTATTAGTGTCCACTGCATTTACTTTTTCTTAAGAAATATGTTTGTAAACTAAACTCATATAAATCATTTCCAATTGCACTATGGCAAGGGAGACAAACAAAAAAATTACAAATTTGAAATTGAATTTGTTATTTGTAATGCATTTATCCTTAAAAGAGTTTAAATTCTAAAAAGTGAAAATTTGCAAAGTTTTTATCTTTTTAATTTGTTGTAAATGCCATTACATTTGAATGGTAAGAAAAACCTAATATTTGAACATGTTAATTGAAGAAAAATACAAGAAAAGAACCTAATTGAATAAAATACACTTTAGTGGATGAATATTATAAATAGCAACCACAAATTTCAATATTTGGTCAAGCATATATCTTTAGAGGGGAATGGGAAAGCTTTTTTTTAGTGTCCACTACATTTACCCTTTCGTAAGAAATATGTTTGTAGACTAAAATCATATAAATCATTTCCAATTGCACTATGACAATAGAGACAAATAAAAAAATTACAAAAATTGAATTCAATCGAATATTAATAACGCATTTATTCTTATAAGACTTTAAATTCTAAAAAGTGAAAATTTGCATAGTTTGCATCTTTTCAATTTGTTGTAAATACCATTGCGTTTGAATGCTAAGAAAAACATAATATTTGAACATGTTAATTGAAAAAAAATACAAGTAATGGACTTAATTGTATAAAATACAATTGAGCGGATGAATATTATAAATAGCAATCACAAATTTCAATGTTGGGTCAAGCGTATATCTGTAGAGGGGAATGAGAAAACTTTTTATTAGTTTCCACCGCATTAACTTTTTCTTAAGAAATATGTTTGTAAACTAAAATTATATAAATCATTTCCAATTGTACTATGGCAAGGGAGACAAATAAAAAGATTACAAATTTTAAATTGAATTTATTATTAGTAACGCATTTATTCTCATAAGACTTTAAATTCTAAAAAGTGAAAATTTGCAAGGTTTTGATCTTTTGAATTTATTGTAACTGCGATTGCATTTGAATGGTAAGAAAAATATAATATTTGAAGATGTTAATTGAAAAAAAATACAAGTAACGAACGTAATTGTATAAAATACAATTTAGTGAATGAATATTATACATAGCAGTCACAAATTTCAAAGTTTGGTCAAGCATATATCTGTAGAGGGGAATGGGAAAACTTTTTATTAGTGTCCATTGCATTTACTTTTTCCTAAGAAATATGTTTGTAGAATAAAATCATATAAATCATATCCAATTGCAATATGACAAAGGAGACAAATAAGAAAATTACAAAATTTACATTCAACTAATTATTAGTAACATATTTATCCTTATAAGACTTTAAATTCTAAAAAGTGAAAATTTGCAAAGTTTTGATCTTTTAAATTTATAGTAAAAGCCATTGCATTTGAATGGTAAGAAAAAAATAATATTTGAACATGTGAATTGAAAAAAAATACAAATAATGAACCCAACTTTTATAAAATACAATTTAGTGGATGAATATAATAAATAGCAATCACAAATTTCAATGTTGGGTCAAGCATATATTTGTAGAGGGGAATGGGAAAACTTTTTATTCATGTCCACTGCATTTACTTTTTTCTTAAAGAATATGTTTGTGGACTAAAATTATATAAATCATTTCAAATTTCATTATGTCAAAGGAGACAAATAAAAAAAATAAAAAATTTAAATTCCCCTGATTATTAGTAACACATTTATCCATATAGAACTTTAAAATCTAAAAAGTGAAAATTTGCAAGGTTTTGATCTTTTAAATTTATTGTAAATGACATTGTATTTGAATGATAAGAAAAACATAATATTTGAACATGTGAATTGAAGAAAAATACAAGTAATGGACTTAATCATATAAAATACAATTTAGTGGATCAATAATATAAATAGCAATCACAAATTTCAATGTTGGGTCAAGCGTATATCTGTAGAGGGGAATGGGAAAAATTTTTGTTAGTGTCCACTGCATTTACTTTTTCTTAAGAAATCTATTTGAAGACTAAAATCATAGAAATCACATCCAATTGCAATATGGCGAAGGAGAGAAATAAGAAAATGACAAAATTTAAATTTAACTGACTATTAATAACATATTTATCCTTACAAGACTTTAAATTCAAAAAGTGAAAGTTTGCAATGTTTTGATCCTTTATATTTTTTGTAAATGCCATTGCATTTTAATGGTAAGAAAAACAAAATATTTGAACATGTTAATTTAAAAACAATGCAAGTAATGAACCAAATTGTATAAAATACAATTTAGTAGATGAATATAAGAAACAAAAATCACAAATTTCAATGTTGGGTCAAGCATATATTTGTAGAGGGGAATAGGAAAACTTTTTATTAGTATCCACTACATTTACTTTTTCTTAAGAAATATGTTTGTGGACTAAAATTATATAAATCATTTCAAATTGCATTATGTCAAAGGAGACATAAAAAAATTACAAAATTTAAATTCAATTAATTATTAGTAACACATTTATCCTTATAAAATCTTAAAATCTCAAAAGTGAAAATTTGCAAGGTTTTGATCTTTTAAATTTATTGTAAATGTCATAACATTTGAATGGTAAGAAAAACATAATATTTGAAAATGTTAATTGAAAAAAAAAATACAAGTAATGGACATAATCGTATAAAATACAATTTAGTGGATGAATATTATAAATAACAATCACAAATTTCAATGTTGGGTCAAGCTTATATATGTAGAGGGGAATGGAAAAAGTTTTTATTAGTGTCTACTGCATATACTTTTTCTTAAGAAATATGTTTGTGAAATAAAATTATATAAATCATTTCAAATTGCATTATGTTAAAGGAGACAAATAAAAAAAATACAAAATTTAAATTCAACTAATTATTAGTAATACATTTATCCTTAGAAAACTTTAAAATCTAAAAAGTGAAAATTTGCAAGGTTCTGATCATTTAAATTTATTGTAAATGTCATTTCATTTGAATGGTAAGAAAAACATAATATTTGAACATGTTAATGGAAAAAAAAATACAAGTAATGGACTTAATCGTATAAAATACAATTTAGTGGATGAATATTATAAATAGCAATCACAAATTTCAATGTTGGGTCAAGCATATATCTGTAGAGGGGAATGGGAAAAGTTTTTGTTAGTGTCCATTGCATTTACTTTTTCTTAAAGCATCTGTTTGTAGCCTAAAATCATAGAAATCACATCCAATTGCAATATGGAAAAGGAGAGAAATAGGAAAATGACAAAATTTAAATTCAACTGATTATTAGTAATGTATTTATCCTTATAAGACTTTAAGTTCTAAAAAGTGAAAATTTGCAAAGTTTTGAACTTTGAAATTTATTATAAATGTCATTGCATTTGAATGGTAAGAAAAACATATTATTTGAACATGTTAATTGAAACAAAATGCAAGTAATAAACCCAATTGTATAAAATACAATTTAATGGATGAATATAATAAATAGCAATAACAAATTTCAATGTTGGGTTAAGCATATACTTGTAGAGGGGAATGGGAAAACTTTTTATTAGTGTCCACTGCATTTACTTTTTCTTAAGAAATATGTTTGTAGAATAAAATCATATAAATCATTTCAAATTGCATTATGTCAAAGGAGACAAATAAAAAAATTACAAAATTTAAATTTAACTATTTATTAGTAACACATTTATCCTTATAAAACTTTAAATTCTAAAAAGTGAAAATTTGCAATGTTTTGATCTTTTATAATTTTTGTAAATGCCATTGCATTTGAATGGTAAGAAAAGCATAATACTTGAACATGGTAATTGAAAAACAATGCATGTAATGAACCCAGTTGTATAAAATACAATTTAGTAGATGAATATAATAAATAGCAATCACAAATTTCAATGTTGGGTCAAGCATATATTTGTCGAGGAGAATGGGAAAACTTTTTATTAGCCTCCATTGCATTTACTTTTTCTTAAGAAATATGTTTGTGGACTAAAATTATATAAATCATTTCAAATTGCATTATGTCAAAGGAGACAAATAAAACAAAATTGAAAATTTAAATTTCACTGATTATTAGTAACACATTTATCTTTATAAAACTTGAAAATCCAAAAAGTGAAAATTTGTAAGGTTTTCATCTTTTAAATTTATTGTAAGTGTCATTGCATTTGAATGGTAAGAAAAACATAATATTTGAAAATTTTAATTGAAAAAAAGTACAAGTAATGAACCTAATTGTATAAAATACAATTTAGTGGATGAATATAATAAATAGCAATCATAAATTTCAATGATGGGTCAAGCATATATTTGTAAAGGGGATTGGGAAAAGTCTCTATCAATGTCCATTACATTTACAAATTAAAAAGATTTGAACATATTAATTGAAAACAAATACAAGTAATGAACCTAATTGTATAAAATACAATTTTGGTGGATAAATATTATAAATATCAATCACAAATTTCAATATTGGGTCAAGCATATATCTGCAGAGGGGAATGGGAAAACCTTTTATTAGTCTCCACTGCATTTACTTTTTCTTTAGAAATTTGTTTGTAAACTAAAATCATATAAATCCTTTCCAGTTGCACTATGGCAAGGGAGGCAAATAAAAAGGTTACAAATTTTAAATTGAATTTATTATTAGTAATGCATTTATCCTTATAAGATTTTAAATTCTAAAAAGTGAAAATTTGCAGTGTTTTGATCTTTTAAATTTATTGTAAATGCCATTGCATTTGAATGGTAAGAAAAACATAATATTCAAACATGTTAATTGAACAAAAATACAAGTATTGGACTTAATTGTATAAAATAAAATTTAGTGGATGAATATTATAAATAGCAATCACAAATTTCAATGTTGGGTCAAGTATATATAAGTAGAGGGGAATTGGACAGCTTTTTGCTAGTGTCCACTCCATTTACTTTTTCTTAAGAAATATGTTTCTATACTAGAATCATATAAATCATTTCCAATTGCACTATGGGAAAGTCGACAAATAAAAAAATTAGAAAATTTAAATTCACCTGATTATTATTAACGCATTTATCCTTATAAGCCTTTAAATTCCAAAAAGTGAAAATTTGCAAAGTTTTGATCTTTTAAATTTGTTGTAAATGCCATTGCATTTGAAAGGTAAGAAAAACGTAATATTTGAACATTTTAATAAAAAAAATACAAATAATGAACCTAATTGTGTAATGAACGTAATTGTATAAAATACAATTTAATGGATGAATATTATAAATGGCAATCACAAATTTCAATGTTGGGTCAGACTTATTTCTGTAGAGGGGAATGAGAAAACGTTTTATTAGTGTCCACTGCATTTATTTTTTCTTAAGAAATATGTTTGCCGACTAAAATCATATAAATCATTTCTAATTGCACTGTGGCAAAGGAGACAAATAAAAAAATTACAAAATTTAAATGCAACAAAGTATTAGTAATGCATTTATCCTTGTAAGACTTTAAATTCTAAAAAGTGAAAATTTGCAAAGTTTTGATCTGTTAAATTTATTGGAAATGTCATTGCATTTGAATAGTAAGAAAAACATAATATTTGAACATGTTAATTGATAACAATTACAACTAATGAGCTTAATTGTATAAAACACAATTTAGTGGCTGAATATTATAAATTACAAGCAAAAATTTCAATGTTGGGTCAAACTTATATCTGTATATGGAAATGGGAAGATTTTTTATTAGTGTCCGCTATATTTTCTTTTTCTTAAGAAATGTGTTTGTACACTAAAATCATATAAATCATTTCCAATTGCATTATGGCAAAGTAGACAAATAAAAAAAATTACAAAATTTAAATCCATTACACATTTATCCTCATAAGACTTTAAATTCTAAAAAGTGAAAATTTGCAAAGTTTAGGTATTTTAAATTTGTTGTAAATGCCATTGCATTTTAATGGTAAGAAAAATATAATATTTGAAGATGTTAACTGAAAAAAATACAAGTAATGGACTTAATTGAATAAAAAAGATTTTAATGGATGAATATTATAAATAGCAATCACAAATTTCAAAGTTGGGTCAAGCATATATAAGTAGAGGGGAATGGGAAAACTTTTTATTAGTATCCACTACATTTACTTTTTCTTAAGAAATATGTTTGTAGACTAAAATCATATAAATCATTTATAATTGCACTATGGCAAAGGAGACAAATAAAAAAATTACAAAATTTAAATTCAATTGAATTATTCATAACCCATTTATCCTTTTAAGAATTTAAATTCTAAAAAGTGAAAATTTGCAATGTTTTGATCTTTTAAAGTTCTTTTAAATGTCACTGTATTTGAATGGTAAGAAAAACATAATATTTGAATATGTTAATTGAAAAAAATTGCAAATAATGGACTTAATTGTATAAAATACAATTTCGTGGATGAATATTATAAATAACAATGAGAAATTCCAATGTTGGTTCAAGCATATATTTGTAGAAGGGAATGGGAAAACTTTTTATTGTTTTCCACTACATTTATTTTTCTTAGGAAATATGTTTGCAAACTAAACTCATATAAATCATTTCGAATTGCTCTACGACAAGGGAGAAAAATAAAAAAAATTACAAATTTTAAGTTAAATTTCTTATCAATAATGCATTTATCCTTATAAGACTTTAAATTTTAAAAAGTGAAAATTTGCAAAGTTTTGATCTTTTAAATTTATTGTAAAGGTCATTGCATTTGAACGGTAAGAAAAATATAATATTTGAACATGTTAATTGGACAAAAATACAAGTAATGGACTTAATTGTGTAAAAGAAACTTTAGTGGATGAATATTATAAATAGCAATCACAAATTTCAATGTTTGGTCAAGCATATATCTGTAGAGGGAAATGGGAAAACTTTTTTTTAGTGTCCACTGCGTTTACCTTTTCTTATGAAATATATTTGTAGACTAAAATCATATAAATCATTTCCAATTGCACTATGACAATGGAGACAAATAAAAAATGATACAATTAAAATTCAATTGATTATTTATAACGCATTTATTCTTATTACATTTTAAATTCTAAAAAGTGAAAATTTGCAAAGTTTACATCTTTTAAATTTGTTGTAAATACCATTGCATTTGAATAGTAAGAAAAACATAATATTTGAACTTGTTAATTGAAAAAAAATACAAGTAATGGACTTAATTATATAAAATACAATTTAGTGTATGAATATTATAAATTGCAATCACATATTTCAATATTGGGTCAAGCATATATCTGTAGAGGGGAATAGAAAAACTTTTTATTAGTGTCCACTGCATTTACTTTTTCTTAAGAAATATGTTTGCAAACTAAACTCATATAAATCATTTGCAATTGCACTATGACAAGGGAGACATATAAAAAAATTACAAATTTTAAATTGAATTTATTATTAGTAACGCATTTATCCTTATAAGATTTTAAATTCTACAAAGTGAAAATTTGCAAAGTTTTGATCTTTTAAATTTATTTTAAAAGCCATTGCATTTTAATGGTAAGAAAAACATAATATTTGAACATGTTAATTGAAAAAAATTACAAATAATGGACTTAATTGTATAAAAAACAATTTAGTGAATGAATATTATAAATAGCAATCACAAATTTCAATGTTGAGTCAAGCATATATAAGTAGAGGGGAATGAGAAAACTTTTTATTAGTGACCACTGCATTTATTTTTTCTTAAGAAGTATGTTTGTAGACTAAAATCATATAAATCATTTCTAATTGCACTATGACAAAGGAGACAAATAAAAAAATTACAAAATTTAAATTCAATTGTATTTTTAGTAACACATTTATCTTTATAAGACCTTAAATTCTAAAAAGGGAAAATTTGCAATGTTTTGGTCTTTTAAATTTATTGTAAATGTCATTGCATTTGAGTGGTAAGAAGAAAAAATATTTGAACATGTTAATTGAACAAAAATACAAGTAATGGTCTTAATTGTGTAAAATAAAATTTAGTGGATGAATATTATAAATAGCAATCACAAATTTCAATGTTTGATCAAGCATATAACTATAAAGGGGAATGGGAAAACTTTTTATTAGTTTCCACTGCATTTACCTTTTCTTAAGAAATATGTTTGTAGACTAAAATCATATAAATCATTTCAAATTGCACTATGACAATGGAGACAAATAAAAAAATTACAAAATTTAATTTTAATTGATTATTTGTAACACATTAATTCTTGTTAGATTTTATATTCTAAAAAGTGAAATATTGCAAAGTTTAGATCTTTTAAATTTGTTGTAAATACCATAGTATTTGAATGATAAGAAAAACATAATATTTGAACATGCTAATTGAAAAAAGAAATACAAGTAATGAACTTAATTAAATAAAATACAATTTAGTGGATGAAAATTGTAAATAACAATCATAAATTTGAATGTTGGATCAAGCATATATAAGTAGAGGGGAATGAGACAACTTTTTATTAGTGTCCACTGCATTTACTTTCTCTTAAAAAATATGTTTGCAAACTAAACTCATATAAATCATTTCCCATTGCATTATGACAAGGGAGACAAATAAAAAAATTAGAAATTTTAAATTGAATTTATTATTAGTAACACATTTATTCTTATAAGACTTTAAATTCTAAAAAGTGAAAATTTGCAAAGTTTTGATCTTTTAAATTTATTGTAAACGCCATGCATTTGAATGGTAAGAAAAACATAATATTTGAACATGTTAATTAAAAAAAAATGCAAGTAATGGATCTAATTGTATAAAATACAATTTAGTTGACGAATATTATAAATAGTAATCACAAATTTCAATGTTGGGACAGACATATATTTGTAGAGGGGACTGAGAAAACTTTTTATTAATGTCCACTGCATTTACTTTTTCTTAAGAAATATGTTTGTCGACTAAAATCATATAAATCATTTCTAATTGCAATATGACAAAGGAGACAAATTAAAAGATTGCAAAATTTAAATTTAATTCATTATTAGTAATGCATTTATCCTTATAAGACTTTAAATTCTAAAAAGTAAAAATTTGCAAAGTTTTGATCTTATCAATTTATTTTAAATGTCATTACATTTGAATGGTAAGAAAAACATAATATTTGAACATGTTAATTAAAACAAATTACAAAGAATGGACTTAATTGTATAAAATACTATAGTGGATGAATATTATAAATAGCAATCACAAATTTCAATATTGGTTCAAACATATATCTGTAAAGCGGAATGAGAAAATTTTTTATTTGTGTCCGTTGCATTTACTTTTTCTTAAGAAATATCTTTGTAAACTAAAATCATATAAATCATATGCAATTGCACTATGGCAAAGGAGACAAATAAAAAAATTACAAAATTTAAATACAACTGAGTATTAGTAATGCATTTATCCTTGTAAGACTTTAAATTCTAAAAAGTGAAAATTTGCAAAGTTTTGATCATTTAAATTTGTTGTAAATGTCATTGCATTTGAATAATAAAAAAACATAATATTTGAACATGTTAATTGAAAACAAAATACAAGTAATCAACCTAATTGTACAAAGTACAATTTAGTGGATGAATATTATAAATAGCAATCACAAATTTCTATGTTGGGTCAAGCATATATCTGTAGAGGGGAATGTGAAAACTTTTTATTAGTGTCAATTGCATTTACTTTTTCTTAAGAAATCTATTTGTAGACTAAAATTATATAAATCATATCCAATTGCACAAAGGCAAGGGAGACAAACAAAAAAATTAGAAATTTTAAATTGAATTTATTATCAGTAATGCATTTAACTTTATAAGATTTTAAATTCTAAAAGGTGAAAATTTGCAATGTTTTGATCTTTTAAATTTATTGTAAATACCATTACATTTGAATGGTAAGAAAAACATAATATTTGAACATGTTAATTGAACAAAAATACAAAGGATGGACTTAATTGTGTAAAATAAAATTTAGTCGATGAATATTATAAATAGGAATCACAAATTTCAATGTTGCGACAGGCATATATCTGTAGAGGGGAAAGTCAAAACTTTTTTTTAGTGTCCACTGCATTTACTTTTTCTTAAGAAATATTTTTGTAAACTAAAATCATATAAATCATTTCCAATTGCGCTATGACAAAGGACATAAATAAAAAAATTACAAAATTTAAATTTAATTGATTATTAGTAACACATTTATCCTCATAAGACTTTAAATTATAAAAAGTGAAAATTTACAAAATTTTAATCTTTTAAATTTATTGTAAATGTCGTTGCATTTGAATGGTAAAAAAAACATAATATTTGAACATGTTAATTGAAAAGAAAATACAAGTAATGGACTTAATTGTATAAAATACAATTTAGTGGATGAATATTATAAATAGCAATCACAAATTTCAATGTTAGGTCAAGGATATATCTGCAGAGGGGAATGAGAAAACTTTTTATTAGTATCGATTGCATTTACTTTTTCTTAAATAATATGTTTGCCTACTAAAATCATATAAATCTTTTCTAATTGAACTACGACAAAGGAGACAAATCAAAAAATTACAAAATTTAAATTCACTTGATTATTAGTAATGCATTTATCCTTATAAGACTTGAAATTCTAAATTTATTGTAAATGTGAAAATTTAAATTCACAAAGTGAAAATTGGTGGTGTTTTGATCTTTTAAATTTATTGTAAATGTCGTTGCATTTGAATGGTAAGAAAAACATAATATTTGAACATGTTAATTGAAAAAAATTACAAAGAATGGACTTAATTGTATAAAATACTATAGTGGATGAATATTATAAATAACAACCACAAATTTCAATGTTGGTTCAAGCATATACCTGTAAAGCAAAATGAGAAAATTTTTTATTCGTGTCCATTGCATTTACTTTTTCCTAAGCAATATGTTTGTAAAGTAAAATCATATAAATCATTTCCAATTGCAATATGGCAAAGGAGACAAGTAAAAAAGTTACAAAATTTAAATTCAATTGATTATTAGTAACGCATTTGTCATTATAAGATGTTAAATTCAAAAAAGTGAAAATTTGCATTGTTTTGATGTTTTAAATTTATTGTAAATGTCATTGCATTTGAATGGTAAGAAAAAGATAATATTTGAACATGCTAATTCAACAAAAAGACAAGTAATGAGCTTAATTGTGTAAAATAAAATTTAGTAGATGAATATTATAAATAGCAATCACAAATTTAAAAATACAAGTTTTGATCTTTTAAATTTCTTGTAAATACCATTGCATTTGAATGGTAAAAAAAACATAATATTTGAACATTTTAATGGAAAAAAATACAAGTAATGAACTTAATTGTATAAAAGACAATTTAGTGGATGAATATTATAAATAGCAATCACAAATTTCTATGTTGGTTCATGCATATATAAGTAGAGGGGAATGAGAAAACTTTTTATTAGTGTCCACTGCATTTACTTTTTCTTAAGAAATATGTTTCTATACTAAAATCATATAAATCATTTCCAATTGCACTATGGCAAGGGAGACGAATAAAAAATTGCAAATGTTAAATTGAATTTATTATTAGTAACACATTTATCCTTATAAGACTTTAAATTCTAAAAAGTGAAAATTTGCAAAGTTTTGATCTTTTAAATTTATTGTAAATTCCTTTGCATTTGAATGGTAAGAAAAACAAAATATTTCAACATGTTAATTTAAGAAAAATACAAGTAATGAATCTAATTCTACAAAATACAATTTAGTGGATGAATATTATAAATAGAAATCACAAATTTCAATGTTAGGTTAGACATATATCTGTAGAAGGGAACGAGAAAACTTTTTATTAGTGTCCACTGCATTTATTTTTTCTTAAGAAATATGTTTGAAGTTCCCAACTTCACCTTAGGATCTACTAGTTTATGATACTGAGAGGGGGGGTTAATCAGTATCACCACAATTCGCAATTCGCAAAAAAGTGAACAACTTCAATCTCTTCTTAAAAGTGAACTCTTTCTCAAATTTGACTAAGGTAGATCTATTGCTACCTACTAATCATAATAGTCCCCAAAGTCACCTTTCAAACACCTTGCCTAATAGAAAATTCAGATGTTCTTGTTTAAGTCTTCATTAGGTTATGGGTTGGCTGATACTTTAGCTGCGTTCACAACTCAATTCAAAACACAGAATGTAAAGCAAATTAAGGACACACGAGATTTATGTGGTTTCGTCAACGTGACGTACATCCACAGTGGTAGGGACTCTCCCTTACCAAGACTATCCACTATACTTGAGAATTCTAGTTACAATGGATATCTTAATCTTCTGCTCCTTTCACTATTGCAATTACTAAGCAAGTACA
>JAHOYR010004786.1:0-15319 GCA_023213295.1 Bruguiera hainesii
TTCACCATTGGTTCATGATGCTTTGAACAAAGGGTATAGGATTATACCTTAAGTTCTTGTTCCTTCCAGCATTGGGCCAAGGTTTTACTTTTGTTAAACCTTAATTATGTGACTTTGGGTCTTCAATTCCTTCTTTGGTTGTGGGTTTCATCACATTTTTTGTGATTGACATTAGGTGCTATGAGAGCTTTGGGCTTTAAATCTGGTTTGCTTCTCAAAATTGGAGTTTTTTCTCTTGTTCTTCCTCTTAGCTGCCTCTTATTATGTTTTGTTGCATTCCAACATGGTTCTTTATTACCAAATCTCTCCTTTCTAGATTGTAATGCAAATATCCTTCCTTTCAACTTTGGTTCATGATGCTTTCAACAATGGTCTAGGATTATACCTTAAGTTCTAGTTCCTTTATGCATTGGGCAAGGTTTCACTTTTGTTAAACCTAAATTATGCTACTTTGGGTCTTCAATTCCTTCTTTTGATTGTGGGTTTCACTGCATTCTTTGTTTTTAACATTGGGTGCAATAAGAGCTTTGGGATTTAAATCAAGTTTGCTTATCAAAATTAGAGTTTTTTTGCTCAAGTTCTTCTTCTTTGTTGCCGTTGATCAGGTTTTGTTCCATTTCAACTCAGCTCAATACTCCCAAATCTCCTTTCTATATTTTCATGCCAATAACCTTCCTTTCACCTTTGGTTCATGATGCTTTGAACAGTGGGTATAGGATTATACCTTAAGTTCTTGTTGGTTTGTGCATTGGGCCAAGGTTTTACTTTTGTTAAACTAGAATTAAGTTTCTTGGAGACTACAATTCCTTCTTTGGATTGTGGGTTTCATTGCATTCTTTGTGTTTAACATTGGGTGCAATGAGAGCTTTGGGCTTTAAATCAAGTTTGCTTATCAAAATTGGAGTTTTTTCTTTGGATCGTCTTCTTAGCTTCCTTTTATTAGATTTTGTTGCATTTCAACATGGCTCATTACACCCAAATCTCTTTCGTCTAGATTGTAATGCCAATATCCTTCCTTTCACCTTTTGTTCATGATGCTTTGTACATTGGGACTAGTTTTATGCCTTAAGTTCCTATCCCATTGAGCATTAGGCCAAGACTTTACCTTTGTTAAACTTGAATTATGTTTTGTGGGGTCTTCAATTCCCTTTTATGATTGTGGGTTTCTTTGCATTATTTGTGTTTAACATTGGGTGCTATGAGAGCTTTGGGCTTTAAATCAGATTCGCTTATCAAAATTTGAGTTTTTTCTCTGGATCTTCTTCTTAGCTTCCTTTTATTATGTTTTGTTGCATTCCACCACAACTCATTACACCCAAATCTCTTCCATCTAGATTGTAATGCCAATATCCTTCCTTTCACCTTTGGTTCATGATGCTTTGTACATTGGGACTAGGTTTATACCTTAAGTTCCTATTTGATTGAGCATTAGGCCAAGACTTTACTTTTGTTAAACCTGAATTATGTTTTTTGGGGTCTTCAATTCCTTTTTTTGATTGTGGGTTTCATTGTATTCTTTATGTTTAACATTGGGTGCTATGAGAGCTTTGGGCTTTAAATCCAGTTTGCTTCTCAAAATTGGAGTTTTTTCTTTGGTTCTTCTTCTTAGCTACCTTTATTACATTTTGTTGCATACCAACTTGGCTCATTACACTTTTTATTACATTTTGCTCCATTCCAACTTGTCCCATTACATACAAATCTCTTCTATCTAGATTGTAATGCCAATATCCTTCCTTACACATTTGGATCATGATGCTTTGAACGGTGGGTATAAGATTATACCTTAAGTTCTTGTTGCTTTGTGCATTGGGCCAAGGTTTTACTTTTGTTAAACCTAAATTTTGTTTCTTGGGGACTTTAATTCCTTCTTTTGATTATGGGTTTCATTGCATTCTTTGTGTTTAACATTGGGTACTATAATAGCTTTGGGCTTTAAATCAGATTTGCTTCTGAAAATTGGACTTTTTTCTCTGGTTCTTCTTCTTAGCTACCTTTTATTACATTTTGTTGCATTCCAACTCGACTCATTACTCCTAAATCTCTTCTTTCTTTTTTAAAATGTCGATATCCTTCCTTACACATTTGGATCATGTTGCTTTGAATAGTGGGTATAGGATTATACCTTAAATTCTTGTTGCTTTGTGCATTGGGCTAAGGTTTTACTTTTGTTAAACATGAATTATGTTTCTTGGGGACTTCAATTCCTTCTTATGATTATGGGTTTCATTGCATTCTTTGTGTTTAGCATTGGGTGCTATGAGAGCTTTGGGCTTTAAATCAAGTTTGCTTATCAAATTTGGAGTTTTTTCACTGGTTTTTCTTCTTAGCTACCTTTTATTACGTTTTGTTGCATTCCAACTCGGCTCATTACACCCAAATCTCTTCTTTCTAGATTGTAATGCCAATATCCTTCCTTTCACCTTTGGTTCATGATGCTTTGATCATTGGGACTAGGTTTATACCTTAAGTTCTTGTTCCATGGAGCATTGGGCCAAGGCTTTACTTTTGTTAAACATGAATTATGTTTTTTAGGGTTTTCAATTCCTTCTTATGATTCTGGGTTTCATTGCATTCTTTGTGTTTAACACTAGGGGCTATGAGAGCTTTGGGCTTTAAATTAGGTTTGCTTATCAAAATTGGAGTTTTTTCCCTGGTTCTTCTACTTAGCTACCTTTTATTATGTTTTGTTGCATTCCGACACAGCTCATTACACCCAAATCTCTTCTTTCTCTATTGTAATGCTGATGGATGCTTACATATGTGGTTCATAATGCTTTGAACAGTGGGTATTGGATTATACCTTAAGTTCTTGTCACTTTGTGCATTAGGCCAAGGTTTTACTTTTGTTAAACTTGAATTATGTTTCTTGGCTACTTCAGATCCTTCTTTTGATTATGGGTTTCAATGCACTCTTTGTGTGCTATGAGAGCTTTGGGCTTTAAATCAGGTTTGCTTATCAATATTGGAATTTTTGCTCTGGTTCTCCTTCTTAGCTGCCTTTTATTATTTTTGTTGCATTGCAACTTGGCTTATTACACGCAAATCACTTCTTTCTAGGTTGTAATTCCAATAACTTTCCTTTTCCCATTGGTTCATGATGCTTTGAACAATAGGTGTAGGATTATACCTTAAGTTTTGGTTCTTTGGGCATTGGGCCAAGATTTTACTTTTATTAAACCTAAATTATGCTTCTTGGGGTCTTCGATTGGTTCTTTTGATTGTGGGTTTCATTGCATTCTTTGTGTTTAAGATTGGCTGTTATGGGAGCTTTGGGACATAAATCAGGTTTGCTTATCAGAATTAGAGTGTTTTCTCTAGTTCTTCTTCTTAGGTGCCTCTTATTACGTTTTGTTGCATTCCAACTTGGCTCATTACACCCAAATCTCTTATTTCTAGATTGTAATGCCAATATCCTTCCTTTCATCTTTGGTTTGTGATGCTTTGAACAATAAGTATAGGATTAAACCTTAAGTTCTTATTGCTTTCAGCATTGGGCCAAGTTCTTGCTTATCTTTTTTGGGGTCTTTAATTCCTTCTTTTGATTGTGGGTTTTGTTGGATTCCTTGTGTTTAGCATTGGGTGCTATGAGTGCTTTAGGCTTGAAATCAGGTATGCTTATCAAAATTGGAGTTTTTTGTCCAGTTCTTCTTCATAGTTATATTTTATTACATTTTGTTGCATTCCTACTCGGTTCATTACACCCAAATCTATTCTTTCTAGATTGTAATGTCAATATCCTTCCTTTCACCTTTGGTTCATGATGCTTTGAAAATTGGGTCTAAGTTTATACCTTAAGTTCCTGTTCCATTGGGAATTGGGCCAACACTTTACTTTTGTTAAACCTGAATTATATTTTTTGGTGTCTTCAATTCCTCCTTTTGATTGTGGGTTTCATTGCATTCTTTGTGTTTAACTGTGGGTGCTATGAGTGCTTTGTGCTTTAAATCAGGTTTATCAAAATTGGAGTTTTTTTTCTCTAGTTCTTTTTCTTAGCTACCTCTTATTATGTTTCATTGCATTCCAAGTCGGCTCATTACTACCAAATCTCTTCTTTCTATATTGTAATGCCTATATCTTTCCTTTCACCTTTGGTTCGTGATGCTTTGAATAGTGGGTATAAGATTATACCTAGGATCTTATTCCTTTCAGCATTGGGCCGAAGTTTTACTTTTGTGAAACCTCAAATATCTTACTTTGGGTGTTGAATTTCTTCTTTTGATTGCAGGTTTCATTGCATTCTTTGTGTTTGACATTGGCTGCTATTAGAGTCTTGGGCTATAAATCTGGTTTGCTTCTCAAAATTGGAGTTTTTTCTCTAGTTCTTCTTAGCTGCCTCTTATTATGTTTTGTTACATTCCAGCTCAGCTCATTACTACCAAATCTCTTCTTTCTAGATTGTAATGCGAATATCCTTCCTTTCCCTTTGGTTCATGATGATTTGAATAGTGGGTCTAGGTTTATACATTAAGTTCCTGTCCATTGAGCATTGAGCCAAGGTTTTACTTTTGTTAAACCTCAATTCTGTTTTTTGGTCTTCAATTCCTTCTTTTGATTATGGGTTTCATTACATTGTTTGGGTTTAACATTGGGTGCTATGAGAGCTTTGGGCTTTAAATCAGGTTTGCTTATCAAAATTGGATGTTTTTCTCTGGTTCTTCTTGTTAGCTACCCTTTATTACCTTTTGTTGCATTCCTACTCGGCTCATATCACCCAAATCTCTTCTTTCTAAATTATAACTTAAGTTCCTATTCCATTGAGCATTAGGTCAAGGCCTTACTTTTATTAAACCTAAATTATGTTTCTTAGGGTCTTCATTTGCATCTTTCGATTATGGGTTTCATTGCATTCTTTTGGTTTAACATTGGCTGTTATGATGGATTTGGGCTTTAAATCCGGTTTGCTTATCAAAATTGGAGTTTTTTCTCTAGCTTTTCTTCTTAGCTGCCTATTATTACATTTTCTTGCATTCCAACTTGGCTCATTACTACCAAATCGTTTCTTCCTAGATTGTAATGCCAATATCCTTCCCTTCACCTTTGGTTTGTGATGCTTTGAAAAGCGGGTATAGGGTTATACCTTAGGTTCTTTTTCATTTCAGCATTGGGCCAAGGTTTTACATTTTTTAAACCTTAATTATGTTACTTTGGGACATTAATTCCTTCTTTCGATTGTGGGTTTCATCGCATTCTTTGTGTTTGACATTGAGTGACATGAGAGTTTTAGGCTTTAAATCTGGTTTGCTTCTTAAAATTGGAGTTTTTTTCTTTAGTTCTTCTCCTTAACTGCCTTTTATTACATTTTGTTGCATTCCAACTTGGCTCATTAATACCAAATGTCTTCCTTTTAGATTGTAGTGCCAATATCCTTCCTTTCCCCTTGGGTTCATGATGCTTTGAATTGTGGGTATAGATTTATACCTTAAGTTCCTATTCCATAGAGCATTAGGCCAACACTTTACTTTTGTTCAACCTGAATTATGTTTTTTTGGGTCTTCAATTCCTTCTTTTCATTGTGGGTTTCAGTGCATTATTTTTGTTTAACATTGGGTGCTATGAGAGATTTGGACTTTAAATCAGGTTTGCTTATCAAAATTGGAGTTTTTTCTCTAGTTATTCCTCTTAGCTGCCTCTTATTACATTTTGTTGCATTTCAACTCAGCTCATTACTACTAAATCTCTTCTTTCTAGATTTTAATGCCAATATCCTTCCTTTCACCTTTGGTTTATGATGCGTTGAATAGTGGGTATAGGATTATACCTTAAGTTCTTTTCCATTCAGCATTCGGCCGAGGTTTTACTTTTGTTTTACTTTCGGTCCCCAATTCCTTCTTTTGTTTGTGGGTTTCATTGCATTCTTTGTGTTTGACATTGGGTGTTGTGAGTTTTTTTGGCTTTAAATCTGGTTTGCTTCTCAAAATTTGAGTTTTTTCTCTAGTTCTTCTTCTTAGTTGCCTCTTCTTATGTTTTCTTGCATTCCAACTTGGCTCATTACAACCAAATCTCTTCCTCCTAGATTGTAATGCCAATATCCTTCCATTGACATTTGGTTCATGATGCTTTGAACAGTGGGCATAGGATTAAACCTTACATTCTTGTTCCTTTGAGCATTGGGGAAAGGCATTACTTTTGTTAAACCTGAATTATGTTTCTTGCAGTCTTCAATTCCTTCTTTCGATTGTGGGTTTCATTGCATTCTGTGTGTTTAACATTGGGTGCTATGAGAGCTTTGGCTTTAAATCAGGTTTTCTAATCAAAATTGGAGTTTTTTTCTCTACTTTTTCTTAGCTACCTCTTGTTACATTTTGTTGCATTCCAACTCGGCTCATCACTACCAAATCTGTTCCTCCTAGATTGTAATGCCAATATCCTTCCTTTCACCTTTGGTTCATGATGCATTGAATAGTGGGTGTAGGATTATACCTTAAGTTCTTGTTCCTTTGAGCATTAGGTGAAGGTTTTACTTTTGTTAAACCTGAATTATGTTTCTTGGGGTTTTCAATTCCTTCTTCTGATAGTGGGTTTCATTGCAATCTTTGTGTTTGACATTGGGTGATATGAGAGCTTTGGGTTTTAAATCAGATTTACTTAACGAAATTGGAACTTTTTCTCTAGTCTTTCTTCTTGGCTACCTCTTATTACGTTTTGTTGCATTCCAACTCAGCTTATTACTACCAAATCTCTTCTTTCAAGATTATAAAGCCAATACTCTTCTTTTTACCTTTGGTTCATGAAGCTTTGAATTGTGGGTATAGGATCATATGTTAAGTTATTGTTCCTTTAAGCATTAGCCCAAGGTTTTACTTTTGTTAAACGTGAATTATGTTTCTTGGGGTCTTCAATTCCTTTTTTTGATTATGGGTTTCATTGCATTCATTATGTTTAACTTTGGGTGCCATGAGAGCTTTGGGCTTTAAATTAGGTTCACTTATCAAAATTGGAGTTTTTTGTCTTATACTAATTCTTAGTTGCTCTTATTACGTTTTGTTGCATTCCAACTTGGCTCATTACGACCAAGTCTTTTTTTTCTAGATTGTAATGCCAATATCCTTCCTTTCACCATTGGTTCATAATGCTTTGAACTGTGGGTATACCTTAAGTTCTTGTTCCTTAAGTTCTTGTTTCTAGATTATACCTTAAGTTCTTGTTCCTTCAATCATTGGGCCAAGGTTTTACCTATATTGGACATCATTTATGTTTCTCTAGCTCTCCAGTTGCTTCTTTTGATTGTGGGTTTCATTGCATTCTTTGTGTTTAACATTAGGTGCCATAAGACCTTTGGGCTTTAAATCAGGTTTGCTTCTTAAATTTGGAGTTTTTTCTTTACTTCTTCTTCTTAGCTGCCGCTTATTATGTTTTGTTGCATTCCAACTCAGCTCATTACTACCAAGTCTTGTCTTTCTAGATTGTAATGCCAATATCCTTCCTATGACCGTTGGTTCATGATGCTTTGAATAGTGGGTGCAGGATTACACCTCAAGTTCTTGTTCCTTTGAGCATTGGGCCAAGGTTTGACTTTTTTTGAACACCATTTATGTTTCTTAGGGTCCTCAATTCCCTCTTTTGATTGTAGGTTTCATAGCATTCATTGTGTTTAACATTGGGTGCTATGAGAGTTTTGGGCTTTAAATCAAGTTTGCTTCTCAAAATTGGAGTTTTTTCTCCACTTCTTCTTCTTAGCTACCTCATATTAGATTTTGTTGCATTCCAACTCGGCTCATTACTACCAAATCTCATCTTTCTTGATTGTAATACCTGAAAATCTTGTTCCTTTCAGCATTGGGCTAAGGTTTTAGTGTTGTTAAACCTCAATTATGTTTCTTGGGCTCTTCAATTCGTTCTTTGGATTATCTATTTCATAGCATTCTAAGAGTTTAACATTCGGTGCTATGAGAGTTTTGTGCTTTAAATGAGGTTTGCTTCCTAAAATTGGAGTTTTTTTCTCTAGTTCTTCTTAGTTGCCACTTATTACATTTTGTTGCATTCCAACTCGGCACATTACTACAAAGTCTCATCTTTCTAGATTGTAATGCCGATATCCTTCCTTTCACCATTGGTTCATGATGCTTTGAACTGTAGGTAGAGGATTATTCCTTAAGTTCCCTTTGAGCATTGGGCCAAGGTTTTACTTTTGTTAAACATCATTTATGTTTCTTAAGGTCTTTAATTCTTTCTTTTGATTGTGGGTGTCATAGCATTCATTGTGTTTAACATTGGGTGCTATGAGAGTTTTAGGCTTTAAATCAGGTGCTTCTCAAAATTGGAGTTTTTTCCCTAGATCTTCATCTTAGTTGCCTCATATTACGTTTTATTCCATTCCAACTCAACTCATTACTAGCAAATCTTGTGTTTCTAGATTATGATGCCAATGTCCTTCCTTTCACCCTTGGTTCATGATGCTTTGAATTGTGGGTATAGGATTACACCTTAAATTCTTGATCTTTTGAACATTCAGCCAAGATTTTACTTTTATTAAACATCATTTATGTCTCTTGGGGTCTTCAATTCCTTCTTTTGATTGAGGGTTTCATTGCTTTCTTTATGTTTAACATTCATTGCCATAAGAGCTTTGTGCTTTAAATCAGGTTTGCTTCCCAAAATTGGCATTTTTTCTCTAGTTCTTCTTAGCTGCCACTTATTATGTTTCGTAGCATTCCAACTTAGCTCATTACTACAAAGTCTTGTCTTTCTAGATTGTAATGCCAATATCCTTCCTTTCACCATTGGTTCATAATGCTTTGAACTATGGGTATACAATTATTCCATAAGTTCTTGTTCCTTTGAGCATTGGGCAAGGCTTTTACTTTTGTTATGCATCATTTATGTTTTTTGGCTCTTCAATTCCTTCTTTTATTATGGGTTTCATAGCATTCTTTGTGTTTAACATTGGGTGCTCTGAGAGCTTTGGGTTTTAAATCAGGTTTGGTTCTCAAAATTGCAGTTTTTTCTATAGTTCTTCTTCTTAGCTGCCTCTTATTATGTTTTCTTGCATTCCAACTCGGCTCATTACTACCAAGTCTCATCTTTCTAAATTGTAATACCAATATCCTTCTTGTCATTGTTGGTTCAAGATGCTTTGAACTGTGCGTACAATATTACACCTTAAGTTTTTATTCCTTTGAGCATTGGGCCAAGGTTTTACTTTTGTTCAACACCATTTTATGTTTCTTGGAGTCTTCAATTCCTTCTTTTGATTGTGGGTTTCATAGCATTCTTTGTGTTTGACATTAGGTGCTATGAGTGCTTTGGGCTTTAAATCAGGTTTGCTTCTTAAAATTGGAGCTTTTTCTCTACTTCTTCTTAGCTTCCTTTTATTACATTTTGTTGCATTCCAACTCGGCTCAATACTACCAAATCTAGTATTTCTAGATTGTTATGCCAATATCCTTCCTTTAACCATTGGTTCATGATGCTTTGAACTGTAGGTATAGTATTATACCTTAAGTTCTTATTCCACTGAGTATTGGGCCAAGCTTTTACTTTTTTCAAACATGCTTTATATTTCTTGGGGTCTTTAATTCCTTTTTTCATTGTGGGTTTGATAGCATTATTTGTGTTTAACATTGGGTGCTATGAGAGCTTTAGGTTTTAAATTAGGTTTGGTTCTCAAAATTGGAGTTTTTTCTCTCATTCTTCTTCTTAGCTACCTATTATTATGTTTTGTTGCATTCGAACTCAGCTCATTACTACCAAATCTTGTCTTTCTAGATTGTAATGACAATATCATTCCTTTCACCATTGGTTCGTGATGCTTTGAGCAATGGGTATAGGATTACACATGAAGATCTTGTTATTTCAGCACCAAGCTTTCAGTTTTGTAAAACCAGAATTATGTTTTTTCAGGTCTTTGATTCCTTCTTTTGATTGTGGGTTTCATTTCATTCTTTCTGTATAACATTGGGTGCTATGAGAGCTTTGGGTTTCAAATCAGGTTTGCTTCTCAAAATTGGAGTTTTTTCTTTAATTCTTCTTCTTAGCTTTCACTTATGACATTTTCTTACATTCCAGCTTGACTCATTATTACAAAGTCTCATCTTTCTAGATTGTAATGCCAATATCCTTTCTGTCACCGTTGGTTCATGATACTTTGAACACTGGGTACTAGATTACACCTTAAGTTCTTATTCCTTTCAGCATTGGGTCAAGGTTTTACTTTTGTGAAACACCATTTATGTTTCTTGGAGTTTTCAATCTTTTGATTGTGGGTTTCATAGCATTCTTTGTGTTTACCATTGAGTGCTATGAGAGCTTTAGCCTTTAAATCAAGTTTGCTTCTCAAAATTGGAGTTTTTTCATTACATTTTGTTGTATTACAACTTGGCTCATTACTACCAAGACTCGTCCTTCTAGATTGTAACACCAATATCCTTCTTGTCACCGTTGGTTCATGATGCGTTGAATAGTGGGTACAGGATTACACCTTAAGTTCTTATTCCTTTGAGCATTGCGCCAACGTTTTACTTTTGTTAAACACCAGTTATGTTGTGGTCTTCAATTCCTTCTTTTGTTTGTGGGTTTTATAGCATTTTTTGTGTTTAACATTGGGTGCTATGAGAGCTTTGGGCTTTAAATCAGGTTTGCTTCTCAAAATTGGAGTTTTTTCTCTACTTCTTCTTCTTCTTAGATCCCTTTTATTATGTTTTGTTGCATTCCAACTCAGCTTATCACTAGTGAATCTAGTATTTCTAGATTGTTATGCCAATATCCTTCCATCCACTATTGGTTCGTGATGCTTTGAACTGTGGGTATAGTATTATACCTTAAGTTTTTGTTCCTTTGAGCATTGAGCCAAGCTTTTACTTTTGTTAAACATCCTTTATGGTTCTTAGGGTCTTCAATTCTTTCTTTCATTGTGGGTTTCATAGGATTTTTTGTGTTTAACATTTGATGCTATGAGAGCTTTGGATTTTAAATCAAGTTTGGTTCTCAAAATTAGTGTTTTTTCTATCGTTCTTCTTCTTAGCTGCCTCTTATTATGTTTTGTTGCATTCAAACTCAGCTCATTACTACCAAGTCTTGTCTTTCTAGATTGTAATGACAATATCCTCCCATTCACCTTTGGTTCGTGATGCTTTGAACAATGGTTATAGGATTATACCTAAAGATCTTTTTCTTTTAGCATTGGGCCAAGCCTTCAGTTTTGTAAAACCTGAATTATGTTTTTTGGGGTCTTCGATTCCTTCTTTTGATTGTGGATTTTTTGGGGTTTTTGATTCCTTCTTTTGATTGTAGGTTTCATTTCCTTCTTTTTGTATAACTTTGGGTGCTATGAGAGCTTTGGGCTTCAAATCATGTTTGCTTCTCAAAATTGAAGCTTTTTCTTTAATTCTTCTTCTTAGCTTCCACATATGATGTTTTCTTGCATTTGAACTTGACTCATTACTACCAAGTCTTGTCTTTCTAGATTGTAATGCCAATATCCTTCCTGCAATTGTTGGTTCATGATGCTTTGAACAGTGGATACAAGATTACACCTTTAAGTTCTTATTCTTTTGAGCATTGGGCCAAGGTTTTGCTTTTGTGAAACACCATTTATGTTTCTTGGAGTCTTCAATTCCTTCTTTTCATTGGGGGTTTCATAGCATTCTTTGTGTTTAACATTGGCTGCTATGAGAGCTTTGGGCTTTAAATCAGGTTAGCTTCTCAAAATTGGAGTGTTCTCTTTACTTCTTCTTCCTAGCTGCCACTTATTACATTTTGTTGCATTCCAACTCATCTCATTACTACCAAGCCTCGTCCTTTTAGATTGTAACGCCAATATCCTTCCTGTCACCATTGGTTCATGATGCTTTGAATAGTGGGTGCAGGATTACACCTTAAGTTCTTATACCTTTGAACATTGGGCCAAGGTTTTACTTTTGTCAAACACCAATTATGTTTCTTGTGGTCTTCAATTCCTTCTTTTGATTGTGGGTTTCATAGCATTCTTTGTGTTTAACATTGTGTGCTATGAGAGTTTTGGGCTTTAAATCAGGTTTGCTTCTCAAAATTGGAGTTTTTTCTCTACTTCTTCTTCTTAGCTGCCTCTTATTACATTTTGTTGCATTTCAACTCAGCTCACTACTACCAAGCCTCATCCTTCTAGATTGTAACGCCAATATCCCTCCTGTCACTGTTGGTTCATGATGCTTTGAACAGTGGGTATAAGATTACATCTTAAGTTCTTATTCCATTGAGCATTGGGCCAAGGTTTTACTTTTGTTAAACACCAGTTATGTTTCTTTATGTATAGCTCTAGGTTCTATGAGGGCTTTGGGCTTTAAATCAGGTTTGCTTCTCAAAATTGGAGTTTGTTCTCTACTGCTTCTTCTTAGCTGCCTCTTATTACATTTTGTCGCATTCCAACTCGGCTCATTACTAACAAATCTAGTCTTTCTAGATTGTTATGCCAATATCCTTCCTCCCACCATTGGTTCATGATGCTTTGAACTGTGGGTATAGTATTATACCTTATGTTCTTGTTCCTTTGAGCATTGGGCCAAGTTTTTACTTCTGTAAAACATCCTTTATGTTTCTTGGGGTCTTCAATTCCTTCTTTCATTATGGGTTTGATAGCATTTTTTGCTTTTAACATTTGGAGCTATGAGAGCTTTGGGTTTTAAATTAGGTTTGGTTCTCAAAATTGGAGTTTTTTCTCTCGTTGTTCTTCTTAGCTGCTTCTTATTATGTTTTGTTGCTTTCGAATTCAGCTCATTAGTAAGAAATCTCATCTTTCTTGATTGTAATGACAATATCCTCCCTTTCACCTTTGGTTTGTGATGCTTTGAACAATGGGTATAGGATTGTACCTGAAGATCTTTTTCTTTTAGCATTGGGCCAAGCTTTCAGTTTTGTAAAACCTGAATTATGTTTTTTGGGGTCTTCGATTCCTTCTTTTGATTGTGGGTTTCATTTCATTCCGTGTTTAACATTGGGTCCATAAGAGTTTTGGGCTTTAAATCAGGTTTAACATTCCTCTTATTAGCTGCCTCTTATTACGTTTTGTTGCATTACAACTCAGCACATTACTACCAAATCTTGTCTTTCTAGATTGTAATGCCAATATCCTTCCTTTCACAGTTGGTTCATGATGCTTTGAACAATGGGTATAGTATTACACCTTATGTTTTTGTTCCTTTGAGCATTAGGCCAAGGTTTTGCTTTTATGAAACATTATTCATGTTTCTTGGGGTCTTCAATTCCTTCTTTTGATTGTGGGTTTCATAGCATTCTTTGTGTTTAACATTGGGTATTACTGCCAAATCAGGTTTGCTACTCAAAATTGAAGTATTTTTCTCTAGTTCTTCTTCTTACCTGCCTCTTGTTACATTTTGTTGCATTTCAACTGGGCTCATTACTGCCAAATCTTGTCATTGGAATTTTTTCTCTCATTCCTCTTCTTAGCTGCCTCTCATTACATTTTGTTGCGTTACAACTCAGCACATTACTACCAAATCTCATCTTTATAGATTGTAAGGCCAATATACTTCCTTTCACCACTCATTCAAGATGCTTTGATCTGTGGTTATAAGATTACACCTTAAGTTCTTGTTCCTTTGAGCTTTGGGCCAAGGTTTTACTTTTGTTAAACATCCTTTACGTTTCTTGTGGTCTTCAATTCCTTCTTGTCATTGTGGGTTGCATTGCATTCTTTGTGTTTAACATTGGATGCTATGAGATATTGGGCTTTAAATCAAGTTTGCTTCTCAAAATTGTTGTTTTTTCTCTAGTTCTTCTTCTTTGCTGCCTCTTGTTATGTTTTTTTTGCATTCCAACTCGCCTCATCACTACGAAAGATTTTCTTTCTAGATTGTAATGCCAATATCCTTCCTTTGACCATTGGTTGATGATGCTTTGAACTGTGGGTATAGGATTATGCCTTAAGTTCTTCTTCCTTTGAACTTTTGGCCAATCATTTCTTTTCTTTCTTTGCATTTTTTATGTTTAAGATTGGGTGCTATGAGAGCTTTGGGCTTTAAATCAAGTTTGCTTCTTAAATTTTGTGTTTTTTCTCTAGTTCTTTTTCTTCACTGCCACTTATTACATTTTGTTGCATTCTGACTTGGCTGACCACTACCAAATCTCATCTTTCTAGATTGTAATGCCAATATTTGTCCTGTCACCATTGTTTCATGATACTTTGAACTGTGGTTATAGGATTACACCTTAAGTTCTTGTTCCTTTGAACATTGGGCCACTGTTTTACTTTTGTTAAACATCCTTTATGTTTCTTGGGGTCTTTGGTACTTTTGATTTTGGGTTTCATAGCATTCTTTGTGTTTAACATTGGGTGCTATGAGAGCTTTGGGCTTTAAATCAAGTTTGCTTCTTAAATTTTGTGTTTTTTCTCTAATTCTTTTTCTTTGCTGTCTCTTCTTACATTTTGATGCATTTCTACTCGGCTGATCACTGCCAAATCTCATCTTTCTAGACTGTAATGCCAATAACCTTCCTTTCACCATTGGTTCATGATACTTTGAATTGTCGGTATAGGATTAAACCTTAAGTTGTTGTTCCTTTGAGCATTGAGCCAAGGTTTCCTTCTTGTTTAACATCATTTATGTTTCTTGGGGTCTTCAATTTCTTCTTTTCATTGTGGGTTTCATAGCATTCTTTGTGTTTAACTTTGGATGCTATGAGAGCTTTGGGCGTTAATCAGGTTTGCTTCTCAAAATTGGAGTTTTTTTCTCTAGTTCTTCTTCTTAGCTGCCACTTCTTAAATTTTGTTACATTTCAACTTGGCTCATTATTGCTAAATCTTGTCTTTCTAGATTATAAGGCCAATATTCTTCCCTTCACCTTTGGTTCATGATGCTTTGTATTATGGTTATAGGATTATACCTTAAGTTCTTTTTCCTTTGAGCCTTGGGACAAGGTTTCACTTTTGTTAAACATCCTTTATGTTTCTTGGGGTCTTCGATTCCTTCTTTTGATTGTGGGTTTCATAGCATTCTTTGTGTTTAACATTGGGTGCTATGAGAGCTCTGGGCTTTAAATCAGGTTTGCTTCTCAAAATTGGAGTTTTTTCTCTAGTTGTTTTTCATTGCTGCCTCTTATTATCTTTTGTTGAATTCTGACTCGGCTCAATACTGCCAAATCTTATCTTTCAAGATAGTAAGGCCAATATTCTTCCTTTCACCATTGGTTCATGATGCTTTGATATGTGGTTATAGGATTACACCTTAAATTCTTGTTCCTTTGAGCATTGGTTCAAGGTTTTACTTATGTTAGACATCATTTATATTTCTTGGGCTCTTCAATTCCATCTTTTGATTGTGGGTTTCATAGCATTTTTTGTGTTTAACATTGGGTGCTATGAGAGCTCTGGGCTTTAAATCAG
>JAHOYR010004807.1:0-13806 GCA_023213295.1 Bruguiera hainesii
TTTTCAAGGAGAGATATGAATCTCTCAGAATGCAGAAAAATGAGACAATCCAAGAGTTCTTCATCAGGGTTATTGATGCTGTAAACGATCTTAGAAGTCATGGGAAGAACAAGAAGGACTCATATATTGTGAAGAAAATTTTGAGAATTCTACCTAAGAAGTTTGCCTCAAAGGTGGCAGCCATAGAGGAGAGTAGAGATCTCAATTCTATGTCTCTGCATGATCTCCAGTACAATCTCATTGCATATGAGATGAGAATAAAGTCAACTGAGAGCTCCTTAACATCAAAGGTATCAAAGGAGGCAGCTTTCAACGCTATAAAACACTTGAAGATGAAAGAAGAGAAAGAATCATCCAGTGAGGATGATGATGATGATGAGGAAGAAAGTGAAGGTGAAGTGTTGGCATACTTCACAAGGAAATTCAAAAAGGGGTCTAAGAAGGGAAAAGGACAGTTGTCCTTGAGATGTTATCGTTGTGGACAGACTGGACACTTTGCTTCTCAGTGCAAAGTGAAACTTGATGATGAAGATGAAGATGGTGATGATGAGCAGAATTCAAAATGGAGAAGACCATCATTCAAGTCAAGGAAGTCCAGCAAGAAGACTGCTAGCCCATAGAAGAAGAAGATAGGCGCATTCAAGACTTATGTGAGCTAAACAAAAGAAGCCGATGAGGAGGAAGATGTAGACTCATCAGATGAGCATGCCTTTATGGCATCAACTCAAGGTGGTAGTTCAACCTCTGAAGAGGAAGAGGAGGTTGATGAAGAAGAACCAAATCTTGAAGCTGAGTTAGAAGCAGGTTCAAAGGAGATAATCAGAAGGGGAAAAACCATAAGAAGGTTGGAGGCCCACATAAAACAAGTTGAAGCAAAGTCTGAGGAAGCTGAAAGTCAAAAGGTTGAAATAAGGGCTGAACATATTGACTTGAAGAACAGATCAAAATATGTGAAGACCTTACTATGGAGCTTGGCTCAAGGACTTCAACAATTGAAGAAATGGAGATAGAGTTGCTGAGACTTCAGCAACAACTCAAAAGGAGTGAAGAGAATGTGCAGAAGCTTGAAATGATAGGAGAAACAAGTTCTGCAAGAGAAAAGAAGAATGAAGAGAAAGTGCATCAATCTGAGGCTGCATTGCCTAAAGATAATAAGAATGTGCCACAAAAGTTGAAAGAGAAGGTTGTGACTCAAGAGAATATAGCTGAGAATAAAGAGGATTTGAAGAAGCACCCTAGGGTGGCAAACAAAAATGAAGAAAAGAAGATCAGCTAGCAAAGGGCGATGACTGAACAGAAGAAGGAGAAAAAGGTGACTGAAATGAAAGCCACACAAGCAAAGAAGCCAGCCATGTTGCCTACACAGCAAGTAATGAACAAAAGAAAACAAGCTGTGATTAGACCCAAGAAGAGACAGTTTCAAGGTCACTGTCTTTATTGTGGAGTTTGGGGTCATAAGGCAAGTAACTACTGGTGGAGAAGGCCAGTATATGTCTCCAACTTGAGAAGATACGATGTTGCATACAGGGGGAGACAATACAAAATTCAGAAGAGAACACCTGTCGTGAGTTCTTGCACATACTGTAAAAAGCAAGGACATACTAACAAGGATTGTTGGTGGAAGCCCAAACCAGTGGTTTCAAAGAACAAGTTTGCTATATTGGGACACTTGGAATAGTGTGAAAGGTGCGGGCAGGATGGCCATAATGCCAAGAGATGCATGAAACTTCTCCCTAAGCAAGAGAAGGCACTCAATGGCACAGTGAAAGCAATTAGTATAGTCAAAGCTGAGAAAAAGGAGAAAGCTATCATCAAGCTAGTTCAAAAGAAGGGATATAAAGCTAAAAGGGAGGTGGCTAATATAGCTGAAATTGCACTAAAGGCTGACTACAAGGATAAGCAGTGGATCCTTGATAGTGGGTGCACTTCACACATGACAGGAGACAAGAGTAAATTATCAAAACTGAACATGTCAAGAGAAAGCAGAGTCAAGTTTGGCAGTGATGATTCACTCAACATCAGTGGTCAAGGGTCAATAAATATTGGAAAAGGAAAGTTGAAAGATGTTCTGCATTTTGAATGACTCAGATATAATCTAGCATCTATCAGCCAACTATGCAATGAAGACCATAAAGTGATATTCACAAAAATAGGTTGCCAAGTAAAGATTAAAGAAGGCAATACTGTTGCAACTAGGAAAAGAACAATTGGAAATTTATATGTAATTGATGAGGACAAGACAAACAGCTGTTTAATTACAAAAGAAGAAGAAAATCAACTTTGGCATTAGAGGCTGGGACACTTAACACAGAAGAACATGAGGAAGCTGACCACTACTCATGCAATCAGAGACATTCCAGACCTTAAGAGAGAGAGGGAGTATGTCTGCTCAGCATGCTCTAAAGGAAAGCAGGTCAGAAAGCAGTATAAGACCAAAGAGGTCAGATTTGAAGTAATGCTTGACATTGTTCATACTGATTTGTGTGGGCCGATGAGAACAAAAGGGTTGAATGGTGAGAGGTACATCATTTTATTTGTTGATGATTATTCCAAAAGGACCTGCATCATGCACCTCACACATAAGTTAGAAGTTTTGAAATGCTTCAAGAGATACAAAAGATTGGCTGAAAATGAGAGTGGAAAGAAGATCAAAGTATTGAGGTCAGATCGAGGCACTGAATTCACAAAAGGAGCTTTTGAAGATTACCTTGAGAAGCATGGAATTCACCATCAGATGGCAGTAGCAAGAACTCCTCAACAAAACGGGGTGGTAGAGAGGAAAAATAGAGCTGTGGTTGAAATGGCAAGAACTCTACTGCTGGAATCCAAGCTTCACACAAGATTTTGGACAGAAGCAACATTTACAGCCGTGCACCTATTGAACAGAGTTTCACTAAGGCCTAATACTGATAAGACTCCATATGAGCTACGGAGTGGGAAGAAGACAACAACCAAGTATCTTAGAATCTTTGGCAGCCCATGTTTTGTGAAGAACATGGAGCAAAACTTAGGAAAATTCCATGCTAGGTTAGATGAAGGCATCTTTATGGGATACTCAGCAAAGACAAAAGGTTACAGAGTTTTTCTACATAAACTAGGAAAAGTGGTCACTTCCAGTGATGTGAGAATAGATGAAAACTGGAAAACAACGCATAATGGAGAAGTTGAGGATAGTGAAGAAGATGACTTCAAGATAGATGAAGAATTTGACCAACATGAAGAAGTGGGAAAAGAAGTAAGTTCAGACTTATAGAAGAGTCAATCTGAAGATGAAGAAGGAGATTCTCTTGCAACTAAGACTGTGCAAGAAAGAAAGACAAAGAAGACATGGACCAATGCTCATCAAGGAAATCATATAATAGGTGACCCATCAGCAGGAGTTACAACAAGAAGAAGAATTGTGGGAGCTATTGCTTTACTCTCACAAGTTGAACCTAAATTTGTTGAAGAGGCTGCACAAGACAAAGCCTGGATCAAATTGAGAAGAATGAAACATGGTTGCTGGTTCCAAGACCCACTAACAAGAATGTCATAGGAACAAAATGGGTATTTAAAAATAAACACAATGAAGATGGCAAGGTGGTGAGGAACAAGTCTAGGCTAGTTTGCAAAGGCTACACTCAGATAGAAGGAGTAGATGTTGATGAAACTTTTGCACCAGTAGTAAGGTTGGAAACTATCAGAATGTTCTTAGCTTTGGTAGCACATAAGAGGTATAAAGTTTACCAGATGGATGTGAAATCAGCCTTTCTGAATGGGCTCTTAAAAGAAGAAGTGTATATTGAACAACCCGATGGAGTACAAATTAGTGAGGATGAGACACGTGTGCAAGCTAAAGAAAGCCTTGTATGGCCTTAAACAAGCCCCAAAAGCATGGTACAGTAGGGTGGACACATATTTGAGAAGGTTAAACTTCAAAAGAGGAACAGTTGATAATAACCTATATGTGTTCAACTCAGCGAAAGGCCAACTGATAACCATAGTATATATAAATGACATCATCTTTGGTGGGGATCACTCTGAGCTATGCCAAGAATTTGCACAGAAGATGAGTGAGGAATTTAAGATGTCATTGATTGGAGAAATGACTTACTTTCTTGGATTACAAATAAAACAATGTAAAGAAGGTATTTTTATTTCTCAAACAAAATATGCTAAAGAGATGCTGAAAAAGTTTGGCATGGAGGATAGCAGACCTGTCAGTACCCCTATGCCAGTAGGCTGCAAGTTAACAAAAGATCAGAAAGGAAGGAGTACAAGCCCTATAGAATATAGGAAGATGATAGAGAGCCTTCTGTACCTTTCAGCATCAAGGCCTGATCTCATGCAAGCTGTGTGCATCGCCAGCAAATTCCAAGCTGATCTTAAGGAATCTCATGTGTTGGCAGTGAAAAGAATCCTAAGATACCTCAAGGGGACACTGGAAATGGGCTTGTCGTATCCTACCATGGATTCTATAAAACTACGAGCATACATTGATGCAAACTGGGCAAGAAGCACAGATGATAGAAAATCAACTAGTGGTTGCAGCTTCTACTTGGGTTTAAAGTGTGTTGCATGGCTAAGTGCAAAATAGTGTTGCTTTGAGCACAACAAAGGCTGAGTACATGGCTGTTTGTGCAGCATGTACTCAGGTGATATGGATGCAAAGACAATTGGCCGATTTGGGTGTTGAAGTGAAGTTACCAGTGAGTGTACTTTGTGATAATCAAAGTGCAATTGATCTTAGCAAGACTCCAATTCAACATTCAAGGAGCAAGCATATTGACATCCGGTATCACTTTATCAAGCATATTGACAATTCAGTTGGAGTATGTCGGTACTAAAGATCAAATCTCAGATATTCTAACTAAACCATTATCCACAGAGCTGTTTGAAAAGCACAGACTGAGTCTGTCTGTGCAAATGCCTCCTCAAGCCTGAAGTTCAGGTGAATCCTCCATCTCTACTTAGTAGGTTTTTCAAATTTGTAATTAGTTGGCAAAGGGGGAGAGAAGCAACAGTTTAGGGGGAGTTGTTAAGGAAGGGGGAGTGCATATTTAGGGGGAGTTGTAATCCATTTGCTTATGGATTATTACTCTAAGAAGATTATGAAAGACTGCTGCATAATGACTTTTGTTATGAGTGTTGCCAACAATTACAAAGGGGGAGATTGTTGTTCCCACAGCCTTGTATGAGTTGTAATTGTTGTCAACTAGGGTTAAGTGTGCAAGAGAGTAAAGTCACATGGAAGGGCAGTAAAGTCACATGGAAGGGCGAAAAAGTAAATCCACCGTGTAAGGGCAAGAATGTAAATCCACCATTTAAGCCCTATTAGGGTTTCGTGGAAGAGAGTATATAAAGGCCTTGGAAGACAAAACTAGGGTAGAGGGCCAACACAATTGAATAAACAGCAACCCTACAACAACCGGCCAAAAGGAAGAGAGAGCAAAACGGCAAGAGATCAGAAATGACTCCACCGGGAGAGCAAACCAGAAACGTCACCACCGGGAAAGCAAACCAGAAACACGTCCTGCAAGCAAACCAGAAATCTCCTGCAAGCAAACCAGAAACACATCCTGCAAGCAAACCAGAAATGCCTCCTGCAAGCAAACCAGAAACACATCTTGCAAGCAAACCAGAAACGCACAACCAGCAAGAGGAGAAATAAGAAACAGACCACCTGGAAGAGAAGACAGCAGACCTGGTATCCGTGAGACCCCCCCGGAAGAGAAGACAGCAGACTAGAAGCGTGAGGCAGGCCGAGAGATGTGAAAAAGCAGACCAGAAGCATGAGAACAGAACGTGCAATGGCGTGACTGATCAGAAGCATAGGGCAAGCCGTGAGACGTGAAACGGTAGATCAGAAGCTTGAGTGCAAGCTGTGAAACCATGAGACGGTGAAAGCAGGAGTTGTGTGAAACAACTTAGAGAAGGAATTTGGCGAAGTATCAGAAAGAACTCAATGTATTTCCAGATTTCTTCAAGAGAGGTAAGAGAGCGTTGCGGTGAACTTCTAAGCGGCAATGGAGCAGCCTTTCAATTCAATAGAGGCAAGACAAGCTAGAAGAAGGGTAGACACAGTAAGTGACACTCTTTGTATTGTACTTACTTAGTAATTGCAATAGTGAAAGGAGCAGAAGATTAAGACATCCATTGTAACTAGAATTCTCAAGTATAATGGATAGTTTCGATAAGGGAGAGTCCCTACCACCGTGGTTGTATGTCACATTGATGGAATCACGTAAATCTTGTGTGTCCTTAATTTGCTTTACGTTTTGTGTTTTGAATTAAGTTGTTAATGCAGCTAAAGTATCAGCCAACCCATAACCTTACGAAGACCTAAACAAGAACATCCGAATTGTCTATTAGGCAAGGTGTTTGAAAGGTCACTTTGAGGACCATTGTTATTAATAGGTAGCGATAGAACTACTTTAGTCAAAAATTAGAAAGCGTTCACTTTTAAGAAGAGATTGAAGGTGTTCACTTTCTGGCGAATTGCGAATTGTGGTGATACTGATTCACCCCCCTTTAAGTATCACAAACTAGTAGATCCTAGGGTGAAGTTGGGAACTTCACTACTCATCATTAGATACTCGTTGTTTAAAGAAATTCAACGGTTTCCTAATTCCAAGGAAGTGTCCATGTGCTTGTTAACTTGAATAGAGTGCTTATTGTTTCTACACAAGCTATTTTCAGCATCATTAAGTTAAAATGAGTGATTACAACAAAAAGTTCAGCCTTGTTACAAGGAAACCAAGAGAAGCACACATTAATGAGTGATTAAGCTGAAAATATTTGAAAGAAATGCTAATGATCATTACATAATGAAATTCAATGGTTTCCTCATTCCAAGGAAGTGTAGATGTGCTTGTTAACATGAATAGAGTGCTTATTGTTTGTACACAAACTATTTTCAACATCATTAATTCAGAATGAGTGATTACAACAAAAATTCCGGCCTTGTTAGAAGGAAATCAAGAGAAGCGTACATTAATGTGTGATTAAGCTCAAAATTGTTTAAGGAAAAGCTACTCATCAATAGATACTCGTTGTTTAATGAAATTCAATGGTTTCCTAGTTCCACGGAAGTGTTGATGTGCTTGTTAATATGAATTGAGTGCTTATTCTCTGTACACAAGGTATTTTCAACATCATTAAGTGATAATGAGTGATTACAAGAAAAAGTCGAGCCTTTTTAGAAGGAAATCAAGAGAAGCACACATTAATGAGTGATGAAGCTGAAAATACTTGTAAGAAATGGTAATGATCCTTAGATACTCGTTGTTTAATGAAATTCAATGGTTTCCTAGTTCCAAGGATGTGTAGATGTGCTTATTAACAAGAATAGAGTGTTTATTGTTTGTACAAAGGTATTTTCAACAGCACTAAGAGAGAATAAAGTGCTAATTGTTTGTGCATGAGGTATTTTCAACATAATTAAGTGAGAATGAGTAATTACAACAAAAAGACCAACCTTGTTACAAAGAAATCAAGAGAAACACATAGTAAAGAGTGATTAAGCTGAAAATACTTGTAAGAAAAGCAAATGATCATTAGATACTCATTATTTAATGAAATTCAATGGTTTCTAATTCCAAGGAAGTGTAGATGTGCCTATTATTTTTACACAAGCTATTTTCATACATCTTTAAGTTAGAATGAGTGATTACAACAAAAAGTCCAGCCTTGTTAGAAGGAAATGATGAGAAGCACACATTAATGAGTGATTAAGCTGAAAATAGTTGTAAGAAATGCTAATGATAATTACATACTAGTTATGTACTGAAATTCGATAGTTTCCTAAATCCAAGGAAGTATAGATGTGCTTGTTAACTTGAATAGAGTACTTATTGTTTATATACAAACTATTTTCAACATCAATATGCGAGAAAGAGCATTTACCACAAAAAGTCCGGCCTTGATAGAAGGAAATGAAGAGAAGCACACATTAATGAGTGATTAAGCTGAAAATACTTGTAAGAAATGCTAATGATCATTAGATACTCATTGTTTAATGAAATTCAATGGTTTCCTAATTCCAAGGAAGTGCAAATGTGCTTGTTAACATGAATACAGTGCTTATTGTTTGTACACAAGCTATTTTCAACATCATTAATTTAGAATGAGTGATAACAACAAAAAGTCCAGCCTTGTTAGAAGGAAATCAAGAAAAGTACACATTAATGAGTGATTAAGCGAAAATACTTGTAAGAAATGGTAATGATCAATATATACTCGTTCTTTAATGAAACTCAATAGTTTCCTAAATCCAAGGAAGTGTCGATGTGCTTGTTAAGTCCAAAAGAGTGCTTATTGTTTGTACACAAGCTATTTTCAACATGACTAATTTAGAATGAGTGATTACAACAAAAAGTCCGGCCTTGTTAGAAGGAAATCAAGAGAAGCACACATTAATGAGTGAATAAGCTGAAAATACTTGTAAGAAATGCTAATGATCATTAGATACTAGTTGTTTAAAGAAATTCAACGGGTTCCTAATTCCAAGGAAGTGTACATGTGCTTGTTAACATGAATAGCGTGCTTATTGTTTGTACCCAAGCTATTTTCAACTTCATTAAGTTTGATTGAGTTATTACAATAAAAAATCCGGCCTTGTTAGAAGGAAATTAGGAGAAGCACACATTAATGTGTGATTAAGCTGAAAATAGTTTATGGAAATGCTACTCATCATTAGAGACCCGTTGTTTAAAGAAATTCAATGGTTTCCAAATTCCAAGGAATTGTAGATGTGCTTGTTAATAAGAATAGTGTGCTTATTGGTTGTACCCAAGGTATTTGCAACATCATGAAGTTAGAATGAGTGATAGCAACAAAAAGTCCAGCCTTGTTAGAGGGAAATCAAGAGAAGCTCACATTAATGAGTGATTAAGCTGAAAATACTTGTAAAAAATGGTAATGATCATTAGATACTCATTCTTTAATGAAATGCTACTGATCCCTAGATACTCATTTTTTAATGAAATTCAAAGGTTTCCTAGTTCTAAGGAAGTGTAGATGTGCTTGTTAACATGAATAGAATGCTTATTGTTTGTGCACGAGGCATTTTCAACATAATTAAGTGAGAATGAGTGATTACAACAAATAGACCAGCCTTGTTAGAAGGAAATCAAGGGAAACACACATTAATGGCTGATTAAGCTGAAAATACTTCTAAGAAATGCTAATGATCATTAGATACTCATTGTTTAATGAAATTTAATGGTTTCCTAATTCCAAGGAAGTGTATATGTGCTTGTTAACTTGAATAGAGTGCTTATTGTTTGTACACAAGCTATTTTCAACATCATTAAGTTAGAATGAGCATTTACAACAAAAAGTCCAGCCTTGTTAGAAGCAAATCAAGACAAGCACACATTAATGATTGATTAAGCAGAAAATACTTGTAAGAAATGCTAATGATAATTAGATACTCTTTGTTTAATGAACTTTGAAGTTCCCAACTTTACCCTAGGATCTATAGTTTGTGATACTGAGAGGGGGGGTGAATCAGTATCACCACAATTTGCAATTCGCAAGAAAGTGAACAACTTCAATCTCTTCTTAAAAGCAAACTCTTTCTCAGATTCGACTAAGGTAGATCTATTGCTACCTACTAATCACAATAGTCCCCAAAGTCACCTTTCAGACACCTTGCCTAATAGAATGTTCTTGTTTAGGTCTTCGTTAGGTTATGGGTTGGCTGATACTTTAGCTGCGTTCACAACTCAATTCAAAACATAAAATGTAAAGCAAATTAAGGACACATGAGATTTACGTGGTTCCGTCAACGTGACGTACATTCACGGTGGTAGGGACTCTCCCTTACCGAGACTATCCACTATACTTGAGAATTTCAGTTACAATGGATGTCTTAATCTTCTGCTCCTTTCACTATTGCAATTACCAAGCAAGTACAATACAAAGAGTGTCACTTACTGTGTCTACCCTTCATCTAGCTCGTCTTGCCTCTGTTGAATTGAAGGGCTGCTCCACTGCCACTTAGAAGTTCACCGCAACGCTCTTTAACCTCTCTTGAAGAAATCTAGAAATACGTTGAGTTCTTTCCGATACTTCGCCAAATTCCTTCTCTAGGTTGTCTCACACAGCTCCTGCTTTCACCGTCTCATGGTTTCACAGCTTGCGCTCAAGCTTCTAGTCTGCCGTTTCACGTCTCACGGCCTGCCCCACTCTTCTAATCAGTCACGCTGTTGCACGTTCTGGTGTCATGCTTCTGGTCTGCCGTTTCACGTCTCTTGGCCTGCCTCACGCTACTGGTTTTTCTGGTTCACGTCTCTCGCCCTGCCTCACGCTTCTAGTCTGCTGTCTTCTCTTCCGGGTGGTCTCACGAATACTAGGTCTGCTGTCTTATCCTCCGGGTGGTCTGTTTCTTGTTTCTCCTCTTGCTGGTTGTGCGTTTCTGGTTTGCTTGCAGGACGTGTTTCTGGTTTCCTTGTAGGAGGCGTTTCTGGTTTGCTTGCAGGAGGTCGCACGTTCTGGTTTTCTCTCCCGGTGGTGACGTTTCTGGTTTGCTCTCCTGGTGGTGTTGTTTCTAATCTCTTGCCGTTCTGCTCTCTCTTCCTTTTGGCCAGTTGCTGTAGGGTTGCTGTTTTTTTCAATTGTGTTGGCCCTCTGCCCTAGTTTTGTCTTCTAAGGCCTTTATATACTCTCTTCCATGAAACCCTAATAGGGCTTACATGGCAGATTTACGTTTTTGCCCTTACACAGCAGATTTACATTCTTGCCCTTCAATGTGACTTTACTTTCTTGCCCTTCAATGTGGCTTTACTTTCTTGCCCTTCAATGTGGCTTTACTTTCTTGCTCTTCCATGTGGCTTTACTTTCTTGCCCTTCCATGTGGCTTTACTTTCTTTCCCTTCCATGTGGCTTTACTTTCTTGCACACTTAACCCTAGTTGACAACAATTACAACCCAAACAAGGCTGTGGGAACAACAAACTTCAATGGTTTCCTAATTCCAAGGAAGTGCAGATGCGCTTGTTAACATGAATAGAGTGCTTATTCTTTGTACGCAAGCTATTTTCAACATCATTATGTTAGAATGAGCGATTACAACAAAAAACCAGCCTTGCTAGAAGGAAATGAAGAGAAGTACACATTAATGAGAGATTAAGCTGAAAGTACTTGTAAGAAATGGTAATGATCACTACATACTCTTTCTTTAATGAAATTCAATGGTTTCCGAATTCCAAGCAAGTGTAGATGTGCTTGTTAACTTGAATAGAGTGCTTATTGTTCTTACACAAGCTATTTTCAACATCATTAAGTTAGAATGAGTGATTACAACAAAAAGTCTAGCCTTGTTAGGAGGAAATCAAGAGAAGCACACATTAATGGGTGATTAAGCTGAAAATGCTTGTAAGAAATGCTAATGATCATTAGATACTCGTTGGTTAATGAAATTCAACGATTTCCTAATTCCAAGGAAGGGTAGATGAGGTTGTTAACATGAATAGAGTGCTTATTGTTTGTACACAAGCTAGTTTCAAGATCATTAAGTTAGAATGAGTGATTACAACAAAAAGTCCAGCCTTGTTAGAAGGAAATAAAAAGAAGTACACATTAATGAGTGATTAAGTTGAAAATAATTGTATTAAATAGTAATGATCATTACATACTCATTCTTTCAAGAAATTCTATGGCTTCCTAATTACATGCAAGTGTACATGTACTTATTAACTTGAATAGAGTGCCTATTGTTTGGATACAACCTATTTTCAACATCATTAAGTTAGAATGAATGATTACAACAAAAAGTCCAGCCTTGTTAGAAGGAAATCAAGAGAAGCACACATTAATGTGTAATTAAGTTGAAAATACATGTAAGAAATGCTAATGATCATTAGATACTCGTTGTTTAATGAAATTCAATGGTTTCCTAATTCTAAGGAAGTGTAGATGTACTTGTTAACATTAAAAGAGTGCTTATTGTTTGTACACAAGCTCCTTTCAACATCATTATGTTAGAATGAGTGATTACAACAAAAAGTCCTGCCTTGTTAGAAGGAAATCAAGAGAAGCACACATTAATGAGTGATTAAGCAGAAAATACTTGTAATAAATGGTAATGATCATTACATACTCGTTCTTTAATGAAATTGAATGATTTCCTAATTCCAATGATGTGTAGACACGCTTGTTAACATGAATAGAGTGCTTATTGTTTGTACACAAGCTATTTTGAACTTCATGAAGTTAGAATGAGTAATTACAACAAAAAGTCCAGCCTTGTTAAAAGGAAATCAAGAGAAGCACAAATTAATGTGTGATTAGGCTAAACATAGTTTAAGGAAATGATACTCTTCATTAGATACTCGTTGTTTAATGAAATTCAATGGTTTCCTAATTTGAAGGAAGTGTAGATGTGCTTGTTAACATGAATAGAGTGCTTATTGTTTGTACACAAGGTATTTTCAACATAATTAAGTTAGAATGAGAAATTACAACAAAAAGTCCAGCCTTGTTTGAGGGAAATCAAGAGAAGTACACATTAATGAGTGATTAAGCTGAAAATATTTGTATGAAATGGTAATGATCATTACATACTCATTCTTTAATGAAATTCTATGGTTTCCTAATTCTAAGCAAGTGTTGAAGTGCTTGTTAACTTGAATAGAGTGCTTATTGTTTTTTACACAAGGTATTTTCAACATCACTAAGTTAGAATGAGTGATTACAACAAAAAGTCCAGCCTTGTTAGAAGGAAATCAAGAGAAGCATACATTAATGAGTGATTGAGTGGAAGATACTTGTAAGATGTCCTTCTTTTATGAAATTCAATGATTTCCTAATTCCAAGGATGTGTAGATGTACTTGTTAACATGAATAGAGTGCTTATTGTTTGTACCCAAGCTATTTTCAACTTCATTAAGTTTGATTGAGTGATTACAATAAACAATCCAGCCTTGTTAGAAGGAAATTAGGAGAAGCACACATTAATGTGTGATTAAGCTGAAAATAGTTTATGGAAATGCTACTCATCATTAGATACCCGTTGTTTAATGAAATTCAATGGTTTCCAAATTCCAAGGAATTGTAGATGTGCTGGTTAACAAGAATAGTGTGCTTATTGTTTGTACCCAAGGTATTCGCAACATCATGAAGTTAGAATGAGTGATAACAACAAAAAGTCCAGCCTTGTTAGAGGGAAATCAAGAGAAGCTCACATTAATGAGTGATTAAGCTGAAAATACTTGTAACAAAATGCTAATGATCATTAGATACTTGTTGTTTAAAGAAATTCAAAGGTTTCCTAATTCCAAGGAAGAGTAGATGTGCTTTATATCTTGAATAGACTTCTTATTCTTTGTGCACAAGCTATTTTCAACATCATTAAGTTAGAATGAGTGATTACAACATAAAGTCCAGCCTTGTTAGAAAGAAATCAAGACAAGCACACATTAATGATTGATTAAGCCAAAAATACTTGTAAGAAATGCTAATGATCATTAGATACTTGTTGTTTAATCAAATTCAATGCTTTCCAAATTCCAAGGAAATGTAGATGTGGTTGTTAACATGAATAGAGTACTTATTGTTTGTACACAAGCTATTTTCAACATCATTAAGTTAGAATGAGTGATCACAACAAATAGTCCAGCTTGTTAGAAGGAAATCAAGAGAAGCACACATTAATTAGTGATTAGCCGAAAATATTTGTAAGAAATGCTAATGATCATTACATACTCATTCTTTAGTGAAATGCAATGGTTTCCTAATTCCAAGGAAGTGTAGATGTGCTTGTTAACTTGAATAGAGTTCTTATTGTTTGTACACAAGCTATTTTCAACATCATTAAGTTAGAATG
>JAHOYR010004852.1:0-16917 GCA_023213295.1 Bruguiera hainesii
GTGGTAGGGACTCTCCCTTACCGAGACTATCCACTATACTTGAGAATTCTAGTTACAATGGATGTCTTAATCTTCTGCTCCTTTCACTATTGCAATTACTAAGCAAGTACAATACAAAGAGTGTCACTTACTGTGTCTACCCTTCGTCTAGCTTGTCTTGCCTCTGTTGAATTGAAAGGCTGCTCCACTGCGGCTTAGAAGTTCACCGCAACACTCTCTAACCTCTCTTGAAGAAATCTGGAAATACGTTGAGTTCTTTCCGATGCTTCGTTGAATTCCTTCTCTAGGTTGTCTCACACAGCTCCTGCTTTCACCATCTCACAGTTTCACAGCTTGCACTCAAGCTTCTGGTCTGCAGTTTCACGTCTCTTGGCCTGCCTCACGCTACTGGTTTTTCTGGTTCACGTCTCTCGCCCTGCCTCACGCTTCTAGTCTGCTGTCTTCTCTTCCGGGTGGTCTCACGAATACTAGGTCTGCTGTCTTTTCCTCCGGGTGGTCTGTTTCTTATTTCTCCTCTTGCTGGTTGTGCGTTTCTAGTTTGCTTGCAGGATGTGTTTCTGGTTTGCTTGCAGGAGGCGTTTCTGGTTTGCTTGCAGGATGTGTTTCTGGTTTGCTTGCAGGAGGCGTTTCTGGTTTGCTTGCAGGAGGCGTTTCTGATTTGCCTGCAGGATATGTTTCTGGTTTGCTTGCAGGACGTGTTTCTGGTTTGCTTGCAGGAGGCGTTTCTGGTTTGCTTGCAAGAGGTTGCACGTTCTGGTTTGCTCTCCCGGTGGTGACGTTTCTGGTTTGCTCTCCTGGTGGTGTTGTTTCTGATCTCTTGCCGTTCTGCTCTCTCTTCCTTTTGGCCGGTTGCTGTAGGGTTGCTGTTTATTCAATTGTGTTGGCCCTCTTTCTAGTTTTGTCTTCCAAGGCGTTTATATACTCTCTTCCATAAAACCCTAATAGGGCTTACATGGCGGATTTACGTTCTTGCCCTTACGCGGCAGATTTACTTTCTTGCCCTTCCATGTGACTTTACTGCTCTTCCATATGACTTTACTCTCTTGCACACTTAACCCTAGTTGACAACAATTACAACCCATATAAGGCTGTGGGAACAACAGTATTGTAGCAATGGAGACAATTAAAAAAATTACAAAATATCAATTCAAATGATTGTTAACAATGAATTTATTCTTATAAGACTTTAAAATTCTAAAAGTTGAACAAATGCAATATTTTGATTATTAAATTTATTATTCATGCCATTGCATTTTGAATGGTGAGAAAAACATAATATTTGAAAATTTTAATTGAAAAAAAATACAAGTAATGGACTCAATTTTACAAAATACACTTTAATGGAGGAATATTATACATAGCAATCCCAAGTATCAATGTTGGGCCAAGCATGTCGCTCTTGAGGGAAGTGGGGAAACTTCTTATGGGAGTCCCATACGTTAGCTTATTCTTAAGTAATATGTTTGTATACTAAAATTATATAAATCATTTCAAATTGTATTATTGTAAAGGAGACAATTAAAAAATATATATATAATTTAAATTCAACTAATTATTAACAATATATTTATCCCAATAAGACTTGAAAATTCTAAAAGTTGAAAAACTACAATGTTTTGTTTTTTAAATTTATTGTTAATGCCTTAGCATTTTGAAGGGTGAGAAAAACATAATATTTGAATATGTTAATTGGACAAAATACAAGTAATGGACTCAATTGGATAAAATACACTTTAGTGGACAAATATTATAAATAACAATCCCAAACTTCAATGTTGGGTTAAACATATTGCTTTTGAGGGGAGTGGGGAAACTTCTTATCAAAGTCCAATACATTAGCTTTTTCTAAAGTAATATTTTCTTAGATTAAACTTATATAAATCATTTCTAATAGTGTTGTCGCAAAGGTGACAATTAAAAAAATTACGAAAGTAAAATTTAATCGATAATTAATAATGCATTTCTGCCTACAGGACTTTAGACTTCTAAAAATTGAAAAAGTGCAATGTGTGCATTTTTGAATTTATTGCTAATGCCATTGCATTTGAATGGTGGGAAAAACATAATATTTAAAAATGTTAATTGAAAAAAAAAATACAAGTAATGGACTCAATTCTACAAAATACACTTTAGTGGAGGAATATTATAAATAGCAATCCCAAACATCAATGTTGGGCCAAGCATGTCGCTCTTAAGGGAAGTGGGAAAACTTCTAATGGGAGTCCCATATGTTAGCTTATTCTTAAGTAATATGTTTGTATACTAAAATTATATAAATCATTTCAAATTGCATTGTTGCAAAGGAGACAATTAAAAAAAATTACAAAATTTAAATTCAACTAATTATTAACAATGCATTTATCCTAATAAGATTTCAAAATTCTAAAAGTTGAAAAAATGCAATGTTTTGCTTTTTAAATTTATTATTAATGCCTTGACATTTTGAATGGTGAGAAAAACATAATATTTGAATATGTTAATTGGACAAAAATACAAGTAATGGACTCAATTGGATAAAATACACTTTAGTGGACAAATATTATAAATAGCAATCCCAAACTTTAATGTTGGGTTAAGCATATTGCTCTTGAGGGGAGTGGGAAACTTCTTATCAAAGTCCAATACATTAGCTTTTTCTAAAGTAATATTTTCTTAGACTAAACTTATATAAATCATTTCTAATAGTATTATCGCAAAGGTGACAGTTAAAAAAGTTACAAAATTTAAAGTCAAATGATTATTAACAATGGATTTATCCCGATAAGATTTTAAAATTCTAAAAGTTGAAAAAACGCAATATTTTGATTATTAAATTTATTGTTAATGCCATTGCATTTTGAATGGTGAGAAAAACATAATATTTGAAAATGTTAATTGAAAAAAAATACAAGTAATGGACTTAATTATACAAAATACACTTTAGTGGAGGAATATTATAAATAGCAATCTCAAGCATCAATGTTGGGCCAAGCATGTCGCTCTTAAGGGAAGTGAGGAAACTTTTTATAGGAGTCCCATACGTTAGCTTATTCTTAAGTAATATGTTTGTATACTAAAATTATATAAATCATTTCAAATTGCATTATTGTAAAGGAGACAATTAAAAAAAATTACAAAATTTAAATTCAACTAATTATTAACAAGTAATGGACTCAATTGTATCAAATACACTTTGGTGGATGAATATTATAAATCGCAATCCCAACCATCAATGTTGGGTCAAGCATATTGCTCTTAAGGGGAGTGGGGAAACTTCTTATTAGAGTCTCATACATTAGCTTTTTATAAAGTAATATTTTCTTAGACTAAACTTATATAAATCATTTCTAATAGCATTGTTGCAAAGGTGACAATTAAAAAAATTACAAAAGTAAAATTTAATTGATACTTAACAATGCATTTATGCCTACAAGACTTTAGAATTCTAAAAATTGAAAAAGTGCAATGTGTTCATTTTTAAATTTATTGCTAATGTCATTGCATTTCAATAGTGAGAAAAACATAATATTTGAAAATGTTAATTGGACAAAATTACAAGTAACGGAATCAATTGTATAAAATACATTTTTTGGATGAATATTATAAGTAGTAATCCTAAGTTTCAATTTTAGGTCAACCATACTACTCTTAAGGGGAGTGAGAAAACTTTTTATTAGTGTCCATTGCATTTGCTTTTTCTTAAGCAATATGTTTGTAGAGAAAAATTATATAAATTATTTCAAATTGCAATGTGGCAAAGGAGATAATTAAAAAAATTACAAAATTTAAATTCAAATGATTATTAATAATGGATTTATCCCTATAAGACTTCAAAATTCTAAAAATTGAAAAAACACAATATTTTGATCATTAAATTTATTGTTAATGCCATTACATTTTAAATAATAAGAAAAACATAATATTTGAATATTTTAATTGAAAAAAATACAAGTAATGGACTCAATTCTACAAAATACACTTTAGTGAATGAAAATTATAAATAGTAATCCCAAGTTTCAATCTTAGGTCAACCATATTACTCTTAAAACGAGTGGGGAAATTTCTTATTAATGTCCATTGCATTTGTTTTTTCTTAAGTAATATGTTTGTAGACAAGAATTATATAAATTATTTCAAATTGCTTTGTGGCAAAGGAGAAAATTAAAAAAAATTACAAAATTTAAATTTAAATGATTTTTAACAATGAATTTATCCCTATAAGACTTAAAAATTCTAAAAGTTGAAAAAATGCAATATTTTAATTATTAAATTTATTGTAAATGTCATTGTATTTTGAATTGTGAGCAAAACATAATATTTTAGTATGTTAATTGAACAAAATTACAAGTAATGGACTTAATTGTATAAAGTACACTTTAGTGGATGAATATTATAAATAGCAATCTTAAGTTTCAATGTTGGTCAAGCATATTACTCTTACAGGGAGTAAGGAAACTTTTTATTAAAATCCATTGCATTTGCTTTTCTTAAATAATTTCTTTGTAGACAAAAATTATATAAATTCTTTCAAATAGCATTGTCACAAAGGAGACAATTAAAATATTAAAAAAATAAAGTTTAACTAATAATTAACAATGCATTTATGCCTATAGGATTTTATAATTCTAAAAATTGAAAAAGTGCAATGTGTTCATTTTTTAATTTATTGCTAATGCCATTGCATTTAAATGGTGAGAAAAACATAATATTTGAAAGTTTTAATTGAAAAAAAAATACAAGTAATGGACTCAATTGTAGAAAATACACTTTTGTAGATGAATATTATAATAGTATCCCTTTAAAATTCTAAAAGTTGAAAAAACGCAATATTTTGATTATGAAATTTATTGTTAATTCCCTTGCATTTTGAATGGTGAGTAAAATATAATATTTGAAAATTTTAATTTAACAAAAATACAAGTAATGGACTTAAGTGTATAAAATACACTTATGTGGATGAATATTATAAATAGTAATTGTAAACTTCAATCTTGGGTTAACCATATGACTCTTGAGGGGAGTGGGGAAACTTCTTATTAGAGTCTCATAGATTAGCCTTTTCTAAAGTAATATTTTCTTAGACTAAAATTATATAAATCATTTGAAATAATAGTGGCATAAAGGAGACAATTAGAAAAATTACAAAAATTAAAATTCAACTAATAATTAACAATGTATTTATTCCCATAGGACTTTAGAATTCAAAAAATTGAAAAAGTACAATGTTTTGATTTTTAAATTTATTGCTAATGCCATTACATTTCAATGGTGAGAAAAACATCATATTTGAAAGTCTTACTTGAACAAAAATACAAGTAATGGACTCAATTGTATAAAATACACTTTTGTGGGTGAATATTATTAGTAATCGCAAGCTTCAATCTGATTTTCAAATTTATTGCTAATGCCATTGCATTTCAATGGTGAGAAAACCATAATATTTGAAAGTCTTAATTGAACAAAAATACAAGTAATGGACTCAATTGCGTAAAATACAATTTTTTGGATGAATATTATAAATAGTAATCGCAAGTTTCAATCTTGGGTCAATGATATTGCTCTTAAGGGGAGTGGAAAACTTCTTCTTAGAGTCCATTCTATTTGCTTTTTCTTAAGTAATATGTTGGTAGGAAAAAATTATCTAAATTATTTCAAATTGCATTATGGCAAAGGAGACAATTAAAAACATTACAAAATTTAAACTAAACTGATTATTAACAAAGGATTTATTCTTATATGACCTTAAAATTCTGAAAGTTGAGAAAATGTAATGTTTCGATTATTAAATTTATTGTTCATGCCCTTGCATTTTGAATGGTGAGTAAAACATAGTGTTTGAAAATCTTTATTGAACAAAAATACAAGTAATGAACTTAATTGTATAAAATACATTTTTGTGATTGAATATTATAAATAGTAATTGCATGCTTTAATCTTGAGTCAATCATATTGCTCTTAAGGGGTGTAAGGAAACTTTTTATTAAAGTCCTTTGCATTCGCTTTTCCTAAAGTAATATGTTGGTAGACAAAAATTATAAAAATTATTTGAAATTGATTTATGGTAAAGGAGACAATTAAAAAAATTATAAAATATAAATTCAATTGATTATTAACAAAGGATTTATCCCTATAGGACTTTAAAATTCTAAAAATTGAAAAAACACAATCTTTTGATTATTAAATTTATTGTTAATGCCCTTTTATTTTGAATGGTGAGTAAAACATAATATTTGAAAATAATAATTGAACAAAAATACAAGTAAAGGACTTAATTGTATAAATTACACTTTAGCAGACGAATATTATAAATAGCAATCCCAAACTTCAATGTTGGGCCAAGCATATTGCTTTTAAGGGGAGTAGGGAAACTTCTTATTAGAGTCCCATAGATTAGCCCTTTCTAAAGTAATATTTTCTTAGACTAAAATTATATAAATCATTTAAAATAGCAATGGCACAAAGGAGACAATTAAAAGAATTACAAAAATTAATATTCAACAGATAATTAACAATGTATTTATTCCTATAGGACTTTAGAATTCTAAAAATTGAAAAAGTGCAATGTTTTGGTTTTTAAATTTATTGCTAATGTCATTGCATTTCAATGGTAAGAAAAACATAATATTTGAAGATCTTAATTGAACAAAAATACAAGTAATGGACTCAATTGTATAAAATATACTTTTCTGGATAAATATTATAAGTAATAATTGTAAGCTTTAGTATGATTTTTAAATTTATTGCTAATGCCATTGCATTTTAATGGTAAGAAAAATATAATATTTAAAAGTCTTAATTGAACAAAAATACAAGTAATGGACTCAATTGTATAAAAAAACACTTTTATGGATGAATATTATAAATAAAAATCGTAAGTTTCAATCTTTAGTCAACCATATTGCACTTAATGGGAGTGGGGAAACTTCTTATTAAAGTCCATTTTATTTGCTTTTTCTTAATTAATATGTTGGTAGACAAAAATTATATTAATTATTTCACATTGCATTGTGGCAAAGGAGACAATTAAAAAAACTACAAAATTTAAATTCAACTAATTATTAACAATGGATTTATCGCTATAGGACTTTCAAATACTAAAAGTTGAGAAAATGCAATGTTTTGATTATTAAATTTATTATTAATGCCATTGCATTTTGAATGGTGAGTAAAATATAATATTTGAAAATCTTAATTGAACAAAAATACAAGTAATGGACTCAATTGTATAAAATACACTTTTTTGGATAAATATTATAAATAGTAATCGCAAGTTTCAATCTTGGGTCAACCATATTACTTTAGAGGGGAGGGGGAAACTTCTTCTTATAGTCTATTATATTTGCTTTTTCTTAAATAATATGTTGGTGGACAAAAATTATATAACTTATTTCAAATTACATTGTAGCAAAGGAGACAATTAAAAAAATTACAAAATTTACATTTAATTGATTATTAACAATGGATTTATCCCTATAGCACTTTAAAATTCTAAAAGTTAAGAAAATGTAATATTTTGATTATTAAATTTATTATTAATATCATTGCATTTTAAATGGTGAGTAAAATATAATATTTGAAAATCTTAATTAAACAAAAAAAGAAATAGTGGACTTAATTGTATAAAATACAAATTTGTGGATGATTATTATAAATAGTAATCGCAAGCCTCAATCTTGGGTCAACCATATTGCTCTTAAGGGGAGTGGGAAACTTCTTATTAAAGTCCATTGTATTTGTTTTTTCTTAAGTAATATGTTGGTAGACAAAAATTATATAAATTATTTCAAATTGCATTATGGTAATGGAGACAATTAAAAACATTACAAAATTTAAATTCAACTAATTATTAACAATGAATTTATCGTTATAGGACTTTAAAATTCTAAAAGTTAAGAAAATGCAATGTTTTGATAATTAAATTTATTGTTAAAGCCTTTGCCTTTTGGATGGTCTATTAAACATAATATTTGAAAATCTTAATTGAACAAAAATATGGGTAATGGATTCAATTGTATAAAATACACTTTTGTGGATAAATATTATAAATAGTAATCACAAGTTTTAATCTTGGGTCAACCATATTACTTTTGAGGGGAGTGGGGAAACTTTTTATTAGAGTCCATTGCTTTTGCTTTTCCATAAGTAATATGTTGGTAGACAAAAATTATAAAAATTATTTGAAATTATTTTGTGGCAAAGGAGACAATTAAAAAAATTATAAAATATAAATTGAACTGATTATTAACAAAGGATATATCCTTATAAGACTTTAAAAGTTGAAAAGTTGAAAAAACGCAATATTTTGATTGTTAAATTTATTGTTAATTCCCTTGCATTTTGAATGGTGAGTAAAAAATACTATTTGAATATGTTAATTGAATAGAAATACAAGTAATGGACTTAATTGCATAAAATACACTTTAGTGGACGAATATTCTAAATAGCAATCCCAAGATTCAATGTTGGGCCAAACTTATTGCTCTTGAGGGGAGTCGAGAAAATTCTTATCTGCGTCTCATACATTAGCTTTTTCTAAAGTAATATTTTTTCAGACTAAAATTATATAAATCATTTCAAATAGCAATGTCACAAAGGAGACAATTAAAAAAATTACAAAAATTTATTGAAAAAGTGCAATATTTTGATTTTTAAATTTATTATTAATGTCATTGGATTTCAATGGTGAGAAAAACATAATATTTGAAAGTCTTAATTGAACAAAAAAAACAAGTAATGGGCTTAATTGTATAAAATACACTTTTGTGGATGAATATTGTAAGAAGTACTCGCAAGCCTCAATTTGATTATACAATTTATTGTTAATTCCATTACATTTCAATGGTGAGAAAATCATAAAATTTTAAAGTCTTAATTGAACAAAAATATAGGTAATGGACTCAATTGTATAAAATACACTTTTGCGGATAAATATTATAAATAGTAATCACAAATTTTAATCTTGTGATGAGAATCGTAGAGATGAAGGGTGGAAGGTTTCAAAGGATGCAAGAGGTCCATTGCCCATTCCAAAAGGCCCAATAACACGAGCTAGAACTTCAATTGATGCAAGAGGTCCATTGCACATTCCAGAAGGCCCAATAACACGAGCTAGGGCTTCAATGGATTCAAGAGGTCCATTGTACATTCGAGATGGCCCAATAACACGAACTAGGGCCAAAAAGATGAAAGAAGCACTAAATGGGCTTATTAAGAACACTCAAGCCAACCCAGCTTCAAATAGTGCGAATTTAAACTTGGAAGAGAGTCCAGGCCTTATTACTATCAATAAAGTAATTAAAGTGTTAGGACTAGTAATAGTAGTCACTCCAAATTAGGAGTTTATTTTCCATATAAGAATTTGTACCTAGATAGGAATTCCTCCTAAATAAGGAATTGTCCTAATTAGGAATTTATGCCTCTTTAGGATTGCTATCTAAGCCTATAAATAGGCACCCCTTGTAAGCTTTGGAAATCAGACAACTTTCAGTGAAATAGAAAACAAGGGTTTCTCCTTCGGTTCTTTTGAGAACTAAAGAACTTATCAAGAGGTTTTCTTCTTGTGGCGTTCAAACCGACTTATCACTCCCAATTCCTTCCTCTTCTGGAGTGTGGCGTCCATATCCATCTTGAATACCCTAGGTTCGTGTTCCTTCGAATATTGGGTCTAGGGTTTGTGTTATTAAACTCTGATTTAGCTTTCCTGGTTGTTATTTGATTCATTGTGTGCGTTGGGTCCCTAAGCCACGTCTTTTTGGGGTTTTCCGCATCATCTTGGGTCAACCATATTGCTCTTAAGGGGTGTGGGGAAACTTTTTATTAGAGTCCATTGTTTTTACTTTTCCATAAGTAATATGTTGGTCGACAAAAATTATAAAAATTATTTGAAATTGCTTTGTTGCAAATAAGACAATTAAAAAAATTATAAAATATAAATTCAACTGATTATTAACAATGGATTTATGCCATTAAAACTTTAAAATTCTAAAAGTTAAAAAAATGTAATGTTTTGATTATTAAATTTATTGTTAATGCCCTTGCATTTTGAATGGTGAGTAAAACATAATATTTAAATATGTTAATTAAACAAAAATACAAGTAATGAACTCAATTATATAAAATACACTTTAGTGAACGAATATTTTAACTAGCAATGTCAAGTTTTAATGTTGGGTCAAGCATTACATTTGCTTTTTCTTAAGTAACATGTTGATAGACAAAAATTATAAAAATTATTTCAAATTACTTTGTGGCAAAGGAGACAATTAAAAAAAATTATAAGATATAAATTCAATTGATTATTAATAAAGGATTTATCCCTATAGGACATTAAAGGAGTTGGTTGTAAGAGAAGCTCATAAGGGTGGTCTAATGGGTCATATAATAGGAGTTGAGTTTGCATATAATAGGAGTGTTCATTCTGTTACTAGTTACTCTCCATTTGAAATTGTTTATGGTTTTAATCTACTTACTCTTTTGGATTTGGTACCTATACTTATCAATGAGTATACTAGCTTAGATGGTGAACGCAAGGCTGACATGGTGAAAAATTTCATGAGAAGGTGCGACAACATATTGAAAAATGAATTGAGCAATATGCATCCCATGTTAATAAGGGACAAAAGAAGGTGGTGTTTGAACCTGGTGATTGAGTTTGGGAGCATATGCACAAGGAATGGTTCCCAACTCAGAGGCATTCAAAGCTACAACCTAGAGGAGATGGTCCATTTCAAGTTGTAGCACGAAATTAATGACAATACTTATAAGTTGGACCTTCTTGGTAAGTATAATGTGAGTGCAACATTTAATATTTCTGATCTTTCCCCTTTTGATGTAGGTGATGATTCAAGGACGAATCCTTCCAAGGAGAGGGGGAATGATGAAAACCTTAAAGATGATGGGTGGAAGGTCTCAAAGGATGCAAAAGGTCCATTGCACATTCCAAAAGGCTCAATAACATAAGCTAACGCCAAAAAGATGGAATAGGCACTAAATGGGCTGATTGAGGACATTCAGGCCAAACAAGTTTCAAATGGTGTGAATTCAAGCTTGAAAAAGAGTCCATGCCTTATTAACATGATTAGAGTACTTAATGGGTCAGGACTAAGTAATAGCATTCACTCTTAATTAAGAGTTTATTGTTTATGTAAGAATTTGTCCCTATATAGGAATTCCTCCTAAATAAGGATTTTTCTTAAGTAGGAATTTATGCCTTCGTAGGATTGCTATCTTAGCCCCTCTTGTAAGCTTTAAAAGATCAGACAATTTTGAGTGAAATAGAAAGCAAGGGTTTTTCTCCTTCGGTTCTTTAAGAACTAAAGAACTTGTCAAGAGGTATTTCTTATTACGACATTCAAATTGACTTATCACTCCCAATTCCTTTCTTTTCTGGAGTGTGACATCCATATCCCTCTTAAATACCCTAGGTTTGTGTTCCTTTGAATGTTGGATCTAGAGTTTGTGTTATTCAAGTCTAATTTAGCTTTCCTATCTGTTCTTTGATTCTTTGTGTGCATTAGGTCCCTAAGCCACGTCTTTTTGGGGTTTTCCGCATCATAAGGCCTTATTAATATGATTAGAGTACTTAATGGGCTAAGACTAAGTAATAGCATTCATTCCTAAATATGAGTTTATCCTAAATAAATGATTATTATAAAAATTGAAAGTTTATGTGTAAGAATTTGTCCTAGATAGGAGCTTCTCCAAAATAAGGAATTGTCCTAGATAGGAATTTGTGCCTCTTTACGATTGCTATTTTAGCCTATAAATAGGCACCTCCTTGTAAGCTTTAGAACATCAGACAACTTTGAGAGAAATAAAAGGTAAGGGTTTTCTCCTTCAGTTCTTTTGAGAACTCAAGAACTTATCAAAAAGTACCTCTTCTCTTGGCATTCAACTCAATTTATCACTCCCAATTCCCTTCTTTTCTGGAGTGTGGCGTGCATATACTTCTTAAATACCTTAGTTTCATGTTCCTTCGAATGGTAGGTTTGGGGTTTGTGTTATTAAAGTCTAATTTAGCTTCCTTGGATAGTCTTTGATTTCTTGTGTGCATTGGGTCCCTAATCCATGTTTTTTTGGGGTTTTTTGCATCATTCTACGATACTGCTACCTTCATATTGTATGTAATTGTACTTAGACTATTCCTTTAATAAAAGGTTGACTGGAGTAGATTTGGGATAAAATAGTTTTGTAAGGACTTTATTAAAAGTCATCTTATTAACTTTCATACTTTTTTTCTTATAAGAAGTTGATGAATCCTTTTGACCTAAATTCTGTTCTAATAAGAATATTTCTTGGATTTTTTCCACATAATCCTTAACCTCTAATTCTTTTTTTGTAATTTGTTCCTCTTCTTAATGCAAGAACATACCTTTAATCCAAGGTTTTTCAATCATTTGATTATTTCATTGACTAATTCTATTTTTTCAAGATTTTTACCTGACTTACTATAATGTAAATAAAAACCTTTTTTCTATTTATGGTTTAACTGGAGGTCTTGGAGCTCCTTGAGCTATATCTTCAATTTTATCTTTGACTCTATTAAGCTGGTTGATGTAGCCAAAGGCTTGATGATTAAGTCAAAAATTAAAAAAACAAAAAGCGATTGGGAGAGTGACTTGTAGAAATTTTAGTTTTATATGTCATTAGGGAAATGGTTGTACCTCTTAATCGATAGGTTGGAATGGAGTGATTCCTATTGCAAATGAACAAGGACTTGTAGATCTACAACTTTTATGTTTTGAGTTTCTGCAGATAAGTGCTCTGGATTTATTGATTTGGATGAAGAAGTGAATGAAACAGAATTGCTCAGAACGTGAGACAAGAAGGGACTTGGATGGTTGCCCTTCTAGGGTTCCAATGAAGTTGGTGGGGCATCAATTCTTCTAGATTGATAGCTACAACTCTTCAAGGATGTAGACTTTGAAAAGCTCTGACTCTTTAAGGACGGAGTGAAAACTTTTCTGGGTTTCCATGGGTATGAACTCTTCAAGGTTCAAAAGAATGCCTAAACCAATTTCATTCATCCAATCAAGTCTAGGAACTAGGAGCTAATAAAGAAAGATTATCACAATAGAATATTTTCAATGTACGAGAAATGACAAAGTCAACAATGAGAATCTTGTTGGTTAAGGACTTGTCGAAAAGATTGATGAGCTTGAATGCTAGCTGATCTTCTTGGCTGAGCAAACGTTGTGGAACTTATCAATGAGGCCATATTGGTGAAAGACACGGTGATGCATGATGCATAATTCCCCCTCTTTAGAAGAATTCGTCCTTGAATTCAAATCATCATTATCAAAAGAATCACCCACATAAGTTGTTAAATGACGCACATTGAATACATCATGTATCTTCATATGAGAAGGCAGCTTCAGTCGACATGCATTAGGATTGATGCACTCAAGAACTTCAAGTGGTCCAAGCTTTCAATCACTAAGCTTGTTGTAACTTCCAATGGGATAATGCTATGATGGTAAATAAGTTTAGACAAAATCTTTAAGTTTAAAGATAATTTCATATCGCCATTTGTCAACATCCCTTTTATAAGAATTAGCTTTCCTCTCCAAACTTCAATGCACTTTTTCATGGACTATCCTCATTTGAGAGATAATATTGTCACCTTATTGATGGATTTTTCAGCAAAAGGAATTGGTGCAAAATCAACTGCAGTCTTTGGTTGATGCCTATATATAATTACAAAAGGACTATATCAAGTAGTATAGTTTACTGAACAATTAAAAGCAAATTCCCTAAGTGACAATTGTGTCTCCCAAGAGCAAGGGTTACCATCAATCAAAGTCATCAATATATTGCCCAAGGTCCTATTGATAACTTCGGTTTGTCCATCCATTTGCAGGTGAAAGGTAGTACTATATTGCAACTTAGTACCAATTTTCTTCCATAGTTGTCACTAAAAGTGACTAAGGAACTTTGTGCCATGATCAAAAGTAACAATCTTAGGAATGCCATGCAATTAATAGACTTATTTAAATAATAAGTCAACAATTCATGAGGCATCCATAACTCTACGATAAGGAATGAAATATGCTAAGAGGGAGTGTAACACGTGAGGGAGTGTTCTATGAGCTATCCTAATTATTTTGTGCAAAAGTAATACTATGACTTCCAAAGACAAAGGTGCAGCTTAGAAGGGAGCTAGTGATGTGTCCTTCATGCTTAAAATTATGCAACAACAATTTGAGTGCATGAATAACAAATTTGATGATATAAGGGAGAGGATGGATGGGCAAGCTAATACAATAGCTAAGTTGCAAAGGAGGTATGAGGAATATGAGGCTCTTAAAGTAAGAAGGCAATTAAGACATGCCTATGACCATGAAGATGATGTAAAAGTTGATGAATTTGACAATTGAACTGATAACTATTAACAATAAAAGGGATCAAAGAGATTTTGGGAGGCAAGGCACCTATGACCATGATTTAAACAGTATTAAAATGATCATTCCTCCATTCCAAGGTAAGAATGATCTCGATGCGTACCTAGAATGGGAGAAAAAGGTTGAATTGGTTTTTGATTGCCATAATTATTATGAGGAGAAAAAGGTAAAACTTGCTACCATTAGATTTACTGATTATACTATTATTTGGTGGGATCAACTTGTTTTGACTAGGAGAAGGAATCATGAGTGGCCTATTGATACATCGAAAGAAATGAAGATTATCATGAAGAGGATGTTTGTTCCTAATCACTATTATAAGGAGTTGTACCAAAAGCTGCAAGGCCTCACTTAGGGCACCAAAAGTGTGAGTGATTACCACAAGGAGATGGAGATTGCTATGATTAGGGCGAATGTATAAGAAGATAAAGAGGCAACTATGACTTGATTTATACAATGGGCTGAATAGAGACATAGTAAATGTGGTTGAATTGCTACATTACGTGGAATTAAAAAACATGGTGCATATGGCAATGAAAGTTGAAAGGCAATGTAAATGAAAGGGTTCCACACGGTTTGCACAGAATTCGGGTTCTACCTCATCTTGGAAGCCAAATTGGAGTAAAAGGAATGAGAAGGCTAATTACAAGTCCAAAGTTGAGCTATCCAAGTGTAAGAATTTGGGTTCTAGGAAGGAGGTAAGTAATTTTGAACCCCAACCAAGTAGAAATAGAGATGCTAAATGTTTTAAGTGTTTAGGCAGGGATTATATTACATCTTAATGTCCAAATAAGTGTGTAATGATCTTAAGAGGTAATAGTGACATTGAAACTGCAAGTGAATCAGATGAAGATTCTATGCCATTATTAGAGGGTGAAAGTGATGAAGAGGAGTATCTGATTAATGGAGTAGCTCTCATCAGAAGGCAAGCATTGAATATGCAAGTGAAGGAAGAAAATAAGCTGGAACAAGATAACATCTTTCAGACGAGGTGTCTCATCAAAGATAAGGTATTTAGTATGATTATTGATGGTGGGAGTTGCACTAATGTTGCTAGCACAACTATGGTTGAGAAGCTGAATTTACCTACTATGAAGCATCTTAGGCCATATAAGCTTTAATGGTTGAATAAGAGTGGTGAACTCAAGGTAAATAAGCAAGTGCTTGTGTCATTTTCTATCAGAAGGTACAACGATGAAGTTTTATGTGATGTTGTACCTATGCATGCAATCCATATTCTATTGGGAAGGCCATGATAGTTTGATAGTTGAGTTATGCATGATGGCTTTAAGAATCAATATTCTTTTGTAATGAATGAAAAACCCATCACTCTTGTACCATTATCACCCCAATAAGCTTATGAGGATTAGTCAAGGATTAAAAGTGAGAGCAAACAAAAAAGAGAGATTGATAAAAGAGAAAAGAGTGGAGAAAATGTGAGGACACAAAAGAGAGAAGAAAACAAAAAGTTTCTATGCAAAAGAATGTGATGTCAAAAGAGCATTTTATGCTAAACAACCTATGATCATACTTTTGTATAAAGAGGCTTATTTTAACACTAACAAGTTTGAAACGTCTTTGCCTAGTATTGTTACTTCTCTTTTGTAGGAATTTGAAGATGTACTCCTTAACAATATCTTGAGTGGATTGCCACCTAAGAGAGAAATTGAGTATTAAATTGATTTTATCCCTGGTGCATCCATCCCAAACTGGCCAACATATATGAGTAATTCTAAGGAGACAAAGGAGCTTCAAAGGCAAGTCAAGGAACTTATTTCAAAGGGATATATAAGGGAAAGGATGGGTCCGTGTGTAGTTCATGTCCTACTTGTGCCCAAGAAAGATGGAACTTGGAGGATATGTGTTAACTGTCAAGTGATTAACAAAAATCACTGTAAAATATCATCACCCCATACCTAGGTTAGATGATATGTTGGATGAATTGCATGGTTCATGATGAGAACTGTAGAGGTGATAGGTGGAAGGCTTCAAAGGATACAAGAGGTGCATTGCACATTGTAGAAGGCCCAATAACATGAGCTGAAACTAGAAAGATGAAAGAAGTACTAAATGGGCTGATTAAGGACATTCAAGCCAACTAACCTTCAAATGGTGCGAATTCAAGGTTGAAAAAGAGCCCAAGCCTTTATTAATATGATTGGAGTACCTAATGGGTCAAGGCTAAGTAATAACATTTATTCCTAAATAAGAGTTTATTGTATGTGTATGAATTTGTCCCTAGATAGGAATTCTTACTAAATAAGGATTTGTCCTAAGTAGGAATTTGTGCCTCTTTAGGATTGCTATCTTAGCTTATAAATAGGCACCCCTTGTAAGCTTTAGAAAATCAGATAATTTTGAGTGAAATAGAAAGCAAGGGTTTTTCTTCCTCGGTTCTTTTAAGAACTAAAAAACTTATCAAGAGGTTCTTCTTCTTATGGCATTCAAATTGACTTATCACTCCCAATTCCTTTCTTTTCTAGAGTGTGTCATCCATATCCTTCTTAAATACCCTAGGTTTGTGTTCCTTTGAATGTTG
>JAHOYR010004871.1:0-23691 GCA_023213295.1 Bruguiera hainesii
AGACATCGACTTTGAAGAGATCTTTTCACTAATGGTGAAAATGTCTTCTATTTGAGTTGTATTGAGTTTGGTTGCTAACCAGGACTTAATGATCAAGTAGATGGATGTGAAAACAGTTTTTCTCCATGGTGACTTGGAAGAAGAACACAAGGTTTTGAGGTGAAAGGAAAAAAGGATTATGTATGCAGGTTGAATAAAAGTTTATATGGCTTGAAACAAGCTTCGAGACAATGATATAAAAAGTTTAAGTCCATTATAAGGGAGCAAGGCTATAAAAAGACTACTTCTAATTGTTATACTTTTGTTCAAAGATTCACTGATGATGATTTCATTATTTTACTACTTTATCTTAGTGATATGCTTATTATTGGTCATAATGCTTCTAGAATTGACAAAGTTGAAGTAAGAGTTAAGCAAGTCCTTAGCCATAAAGGACCTGATCAGCAAAGAAGATCCTTGGTATGTCAATCACTTGGGATAGGAAGGAGGAGAATTGTTAGACTTATTGGTCCTTTCCTATGTGAATATATAGCCCAAAATCTTTTATTTTAGTATTTTTGGGGGCCATAACCCAAAATAATTATAGTGGTTATAAATACCCCTTTCGGCTAGAAAACCTAGTCAACCAGTTGTGAGAAAAAAAAAAAGATGCTGCTGAAAGAGAGAGAAGAAAAGAGGGAGGCCACCAAAGGAGAAAGTTGAAAAAATAGTGTTCTTTGATCTTATATTTGAAAAGGATATTAGTATCCGATCAAACTAAAATTTGGACAGTTGATAGAGGATGTTTGGTTCTTAATTTTGAATGGTGGAGAGTGTGTTTTGAGCATAGTAAGTTCTGCTTCTCTTCAATTTTCTTAGGTTTATACTCTGGGCGATTTTTTGTGCACAGTTTTGATCAACCATGTAATTAAAGGATTGTTTGTAGTCCAATTTAGTTGATTTTTGGTTAGTAGTTGGAGGACACATAAATCTTCTTTATAAACAGTTGGATTGGGTTTTTATGAACTGTAAAGGCAGGTTTTCCATTAGAATTAAGGCCTCTTAATTCTAGTAACTTTCTATTTTCTCATTTATGGTAGAGTTGGTAAATCGTGTGAATGAATATTGATCAGTTGTCCAACTAGGCTGAAATTTGGATAGCTAATAAGGGACATCTGGGAGTTCATTTTGAACGGTTGGATTATTGTCTTGAGATTTACTTGTTGAGTTATAGTTGACAGCACATGGTTGGTCTATTTTACTCAACTCATTAGTCTCTTTTTTAGTTCAATTGAATTTTGTTCAATTTGTTTGATGTAATTAAGGTTAAGTACCTATATTGTACTCACTTGATTATAGTGGAGTTGACCTCTAACTTAGAATATCTTGTGATTTTTTCTCTTTTGTGATTTGGAGAGATTTTTTACATAAAATTGGTATGTTATTTTGCATGATTTATTTGCATTATTATTTTTATTATTCAATCATCTCCTCACAAGTTCAAATAAGCGGAAGAAGTTTTATGAGCTATTTATATTCTTTTACCCTCTTCTCCTGTCAACATTCTCACGAAACTATGAGGACTATGTCAAGTGTAAACTCGAAAACAATAGTGCATTTGATCATGGTGCAATTTAACCTGCATAAAAATATCTGGAGGTCGCACATGTCATTTCTTACAACTTTTTACCAGTAACACAATTATTTGTTATTAGCATGTAATATTGGCCAACGACGTGCAAAAACTTAAAACTAGAACAAACATTTTCTAGGTTGCTAAAGTGTACTTATTATTCAGTTTGCTAAACTAGAACGAAACATTTTTTGGGTTGTTAAATTAGAATAAAACATTTTCTATCAGACCCATTAAAAAAATATTTTATGGTGAATGACCTAACAACTCCAAGTGTAGGGGTAAGTGCTCAAAACCGCTAAAGCATTACGTTGTAGTCGATTGGAGCCTTGAAAATAACAAATTGTCATCATAAATATTAATATTTCAAATTTTAAAATTAAATAATTTTACATAAATAATATTATAAATAATATATACTTGATTTTTGTAATAATTCTGACCATTGATATGATTGGAGAGTTCATTTTAACTTAATAATTAATTTTTCTCTCATGAGTTTTATTGTAATTATACACTTTTAAATAAAATTTTTTTGTATATTAAGAAAATAATTTACTAATTATATATATATAATTTTATAATTTAAATTAGATATATTTATTAATATTTAAATTACATTCAAAATTATTTTTTTAATAGTAAAATAATATATAAAATTATTTCTTACTCATTAGGCTATATTATGAATAAATTCATGATAAGAATATTGTTCAAAAATATTTTAATATTATTAATTAAAAATATTATAATATTTTCCTACTTGATCTGATTAGAGTTTATTATATTAATCATTATATGCAAATGATAATCTTGCAATTTCATCATAATATTATAATATGATAAACCATTAATAGTAACTATAGTGGTTATACCATATTTGACTAAAATACTCCATTTTGTACACTATAACACTTGTAATATATTATAAAAAACTTATAAGACATAATTTTATAATGGTCTACAATAATATTTTATAAAAACTTTCTTATTTATTTTAAAATAATAATGTGTACATTGTTATAAGATAACATAAAATATATAATATATATTAAAAATTCATCAATGAGTTTTGAGTATTATTATATTATATATCATTAATTATCATTAATACAATCAAAATTTATTTTGAGAATATATTTTCTACATAATATTAGTTGTAAACTTTCATATTAATTTACTATCGTGAAATCAATTAGTATTTTATAAATACTCTTCATTTTTTAATCTTCTCCTTGATAACCAAATACTTTAATTTTTATTAAATTTGGTACCCTTTAAGTATTTGTCATTTTTAGAGAAAAATACTATTATGAAATTACTACATAAATTTTTAGCAATTTAATAATAATATCGACAACTTTGAGCCCTAAAAAAAATATCACAATTATAATGTATAAATTATAACTTTAAATCATATCATAAATCTTGCTTTTATAATAGATAAAATAATAATAAACAGTTTTCCATCATTTCACAAAATTACTCATTCTCTTAATAAAAATAAATAAGTAAAAGTGAATTTTTTTACTACTAATGTGTTTGTAAAGTCTAAATTGAAATATATAATCACTTGTAAATAGTTGAATTGTTTTATATATGAGCATGTAATTCTTTATTCCTTTAAGTACCTCAATACTTTCTAATGATTCATTATAAAATTATTTTTACACTTACCTAACATTTCAACTATAAAATTGATTCCATCTCCTTACATTTCACATCATTTTTTACTCTTATATATAAATTATATAATTATTCAGAATACTTGATCTCTTTTCACTTTGAGATATTTTTTAATATTATCTCTTATAGTTTATTTATATTAGTTAGTTGTGAGTTAGTTCTTTCAAAAAGTATTTCTTTATCCAAATATTCTTTAATATCTAGAGCAACATTTGGTGGTATAATGAACAAAAAACTATTATGGATAAAGAAATATTAACTCTAATTTCATTACTCCCACTAATTTCACTATTTTCAATGAATTACATTATCAGTTTTTAAAATTTTTGAATTATACTTATACACTTTAGATTTCTCTAGATAACTAATAAAGTAACTATTAATTTTTTAAGAGTTTAATTCTTTACAGGAGAATTCTTGCTTTTGCTAAATAATTCCAAATATTTAAGTGCCTTAAATTAGGGCTTTTTTACATTTGCAATTCAATAGGAGTACTTTGAATTTCCTTATTAGGAATTCTATTTCACAAATAGTTTATGGTTTGGAAGGTATGCATCCACAAAAACTTGAGTTGGGAGGATTTACTTATTATACTTATGACTATATTTGTTCAAGTATAATTATACTTTTCTATCACACTTTTTGTTAAAGTGTGTTTAACATAGTTTATCTTACATATATATTATAACTTTTAAGGAATTTCACAAATAAATTTAGACATTGCTCTAAATTATTATATTTTCTATAATATTTACCATTAATATAAGATCTTACAATTTTCACTTTTTATCTAATTACTTATAATTTCCTTTATATATACTTTAAGAGTATCTAATGATTGATATTTTCATGAAGCAAATAGATATAACTGTAATATAAAAAAATTATCTATAAAGATGATGAAATATAATTTTTTATTAAGGATTGTAGTGTCAAAGGTTCATAAATATTAGTGTATATAATTTCAAGAAACTAGGTATTTCACTATTGTTATAAGATCTTATAATTTTCACCTTTTGTCTAATTATTTATAATCTCCTTTGTATATACCTTAGAGATATCCAATGATTGATAATTTTATGAAGTAAATAGACATAACTATAATGTGAAAAATTATCTATAAAGGTGATGAAATACAATTTTTTATTAAGCATTGGAGTGTCGAAAGATCTATAAATATTGGTATGTATAATTTCGAAAAGGTAGGTACTTCTTGTGGCTTCTTTAATGCTCTATTTCATTTGTTTTACACTTAATGAAATCCATAAATATTCTAAAATAAGCAAAATGTACATTCAAAAAATCTCATTATTGATCAATCTTATTAATATATATTTGGATATATGAACTAAACAATATTCACAAGTAAATAAAATTTTCATTTATCATATTACACTTAATTTTAATATTATGATGCATGGTAAGTAAGAACTTTTTTAAATTTTATTATATTTGAATTGACATGAAACATTAATAAAAATGGATTAAAACAATCAAATTATAAGGAATTTTTATATCATTATGGATGTATAAATAGTAACACTAGGATCAAGCTACTAAATATTATGAGGAATTTTAATTAAATTTGATTCAATATATACCAAAGTATTGAATTTTTTCTTTTCTTTTCTAAACTAAACCTTACATTTTAGATAATTTTTCTAATAGCATCTAGCATTCTTTACAGAAGTGAAACTATCACCCTTTTGTTTCCTCTTTTAGCCTTAGTATAAATAGACTCTTTCTTTTCTTAAATTAGTTGACTTTCACTTTCATTCCTTTTCCTAGATTTTTTGTCTATAATATTAATGAAGTTACTCATTAATTTTTCTATTTCATTTCCTCTTAAAAGAGTATATTAATCAATTCATTAACTTTCCACTTTTCCTTTATAATATTGTAATGAATTTAAAATGGCTCATACTTAAAAGGTAGTGAGTTCAAAATGAAGTATACTAAAAAAGAATTATCTACTATTAATCATAAAGTTTCAAACCTTACAATAAAATTAGTCATTTCAATAACTTGTTTTTACATAGTTAGCAACTCAATAAATTTTAGGGTGATAAATTCTGTTATAAAAGTACCAATAAATGATTTGTTTGCAAAATAAAATTGTCATTCCATAAACTATAAATATTCTTTTGTATCTTGTATTTGTGAAATAATTTTATTAATGTTATTGGCAATAATTACTCTTATAAATATATAGCTTAACTTATTGTTTTACTTTTATATTTATTATGTTAATTCTCTTCTTCATTGCCTAAATCTATAATAGTAGTAAACTTACTCATTAATAATACAAGTCAAGATTCATAATACCTAAGTGAAAAATTAACTTATTTATATCATTTTGAGAAATTTAATTTGATGAACAAAACAAATGAAACATGCAAATGTATCAAACTAGTTATATGACTATAAATTCTCCTAATTAATTATAAGTCATATAAAATAATTAGAGTATATTGTAATTGTAGTTCTTATTTACAAAATCCTACAATACATTATTATAAATAATACCATTAACTTTAATAGGTAATTAAATAATTTTCAATGAAATATATTTGATATCTTTGGATAAACAAATATATTTAACTAAAAATATTAATAAATCTCAATTATGTTATTAATAATAGAATAATAATTTACTTTTGAGTAAATTCTAAAATTTGAATGATTAATAATATTAATTTATCAAATCATTTTTCATTATAGGTATTCATTAAAATTATAGATAAATAACTTATTTATATATGCTGTTAAATATACAAATTCGCTCAACTTAATTTTATCTTTTTATTTGGTATTCTCTTTATTCCATAATTATTTGCTTTTTGTTTTCCCAAGCATGCAATTCATTCAATAAAGAAGTTGCATGTCTCCATATGCCTACTATGCATACCAAGTCATGTTGTCATGTGGTTTGTCATTTTTTGTGCAAGTTTAGATTTTTTTTCCATTTTAATGAAAAATTAAGTTTGGCATATTACATTTATAATCTCTTCTTCTTCTTCTTCTTTCTCTCTTCATTTAAAACTCATAATAACGGGCAAAGCTATAATGGGCAAACCAAAAAATTCTACACCCATGCCTACTAAATTATGACCATTAAATTTGAAATATTTTGTATTTACCATCAAATTAAAAGTTTGTATAAAACTTGTTACATGTTAGACTTGTGATTATGATAAATCCAAGTTGAAGAGTGAGTTATAGATATATAATAAAAAATGTAAAAATAATAAATTAGCATTATGTTTTTCATAAAAATCAAGTAAGCTAATTTTCTTTTAATTTAAATTTTAAACAATTAAATAAAATTGAAATTGATTTGGTTATTTATTATAATTAGTATTTTAGTTAATTTAAGATTTTAAACTTATATTAGAGGAATTGAATGAAATTAAAACAAAATGATTGATTAAAAAGTAAAGTATGTCATTTTTGTATGTTGATTTTAATTAAATTCATAAGTAAAATACTAATCAATAATACTATAAGCATTAATCTTAAAAAAAATTTCTTTGGTTAAAAAATTTAATATATAAAATTGAGTAATTTGGTTAAAAGAAAGAAAAAGAATAAAAATGTAAATTAAGTATACTTAACTTTATGGTGTAAAAAAGAAAATTAGATATATTTTGAAATTTTAATTTTATTAAAATACTAAAAATGACTACAAAATAACTACTAAATTAATATCATATATAATAAGTCATAGAAATTTATTAAAAAAATCTTAAAATTGAGTATTTGTGTAGTTTACAATGTCTCTTATGCAATATAAAAATTTTTTTAAGGCCATTTTGTGTCTAAGATATTATGCCAACAAGTAGTAGAGATTATCTATTGAAGAGGTAGAGAATCTAAGTTTAACCTCTTCTTTTTCCTTTTCAAAATTTAATTTCACACTTTTAGATAGAGTAAATCAAATTTTGACTTCCCCATCTTGGAATTAATACTTCTTCCACTTGTTTATTAACCTATTTAACAAGTTCAACTGCTTTTTCTAATATCCATTTTTCAAGTAATTTAACCTAATCCCAAGTAATTGTTTTAGGAATCATAATATTGGATTTTAACCTATTAGTCAAAAACAATGTCGTAGTCCCTTTATTAATATATTTTGCTAGAATATCTTTAATTCCTAGAACGGTAGAGTTCATAATATTATAATATATCCTATAAATAAGGATTAAATTTTTAGAAGTAGGTATCATATCAAATCCCTCAATTTTAATGTCCAAACATAGAGCACACATCAAATTAGAATTTGATAATGATAGGGTAAAATTAGGAAAATAAGAGAACTAAATATGCCTACCACTGAGAGCAGACTTAATTACTCTTAATAAGGAGATTACAATTTATAATTTTTAAATGTCATATAATTTGGTCAATATTTCATATATATTTTTGGTAAGTATTATAATTCTATAAATATCTCATATATGATATTTTTAATTGAATTACATAATAAATTTAAAAATTATATACAATGTATTTTTTTTATTATATGACATGTTTTTGAATTATATATAAACAATTGTAATGAATTATAGGAAATGTTTGAGAATTACATATGGAATTTTATTGTATTATATAGTATGTTTGGGAATTATGTAATACACTTTTATTATATTATATAATAAGTTTTGAAATTATATACAACATTATTATTAAATTATACACCATGTTTGTAATGGGAGTTGCACTAACAACTTGGAGTTTTGCCTAAAAAAATTTTGTCATAAAAAATAATTTTATATATTCCTCTAGCCTTTTTTGTAATAGATGTGTAGCTTTTTAAGTTGTGTAGGTTTACAACTTTTATAATTTCCAATTTTTACAACTCTATGTATGTTTCTCTCTGAATCTTTAATAGGTAATAGGCTCTTTAATATGTAAGTTATAGCTCTTTCATGACCCGCAAGGATTAGGTTTTTAATACATGTGTACTATAGACGTAAAAAGTCTATTTATGGCTCCAAAACTCCAACTAGTCATGGCATAAAAGATACTTGTCATGTAATTTAGACTAACATCAATGAAATCAAACAAGTAGAAATGGAAATAGAACATACAACTAATAATATGAATGAGAAATCACTATTGAATTAATTGAAGGAACAAAAGATACTAATAATTTATGAAAGACAATTGTAGAATGACTCACAAATGGGGAGCTTAATGAATTTATTCAACAATATTGAAAGGAAATAATTTTTTTCATCAATCTTAAAAGCAAAGGGAGGGCTTGAAAAATAAATACTTGATTCTGAGTAGTTGATCAAGAAAAGTGACTAGCATTAAGAAATGAGAGAGCATAAAGAATTAGAGGAAGGATGTGTTGGTTGTGAGAGATGGGCAGAAAATGGGTTGTTGGTGTGGGAGACAGAAGGGGAGAATAATAAGGTTTTGGGTAGTAGTGAGATTTTACGTTTTCTTTTGTTTTTTTCTTTTTTTTTTATAAAAAAAAACTAAATTAGGGATTTTGATAGTTTTTTTAACTTCAACATTTTATTTTCTAAAATTATGGAGCAAATTGAGTTTTTCTTCCACCATTTTTATCAATCCACCCACACACACACACACATATATGATTGCATTTCCATAGATGATTGTTTACATTACTCATCTAGGATAGAACATGGGTCGTATCACTTTTAACCATCACCTTATTAGTTGTCAACAGATTACTATTTACTAACAAACTCGTGGCTTCTTGAAATTATTACACCTACTAAAAATATTAAATTACTTTTATGTTGTATAAATAATAGGTAGTGAAAGTGATGAAAACCGTGAAGATGATGGGTGGAAGACTTCAATTGATGCAAGGGGTACATTACACATTCCAGAAGGCTCAATAAAACAAGCTAGAGTTTCAATCGATGCAAGAGGTCCATTGCACATTCTAGAAGGCCCAATAACATGAGCTAGAGCTTTAATCGATGTAAGAGGTCCATTGCACATTCCAGAAGGCCTACTAACATGAGTTAGAGCCAGAAAGATGAAAAAAATACTAAATGGCCTGATTAATGACATTCAGCCCAACCAAGTTTCAAATGGTGCGAATTCAAACTTGAAAGAGAGTCTAGACCTTATTAATATCATTAGAGTACTTAGAGAGTTAAGACTAAGTAATAGCAATCACTCCAAATTAGGAGTTTATTTTCTGTGTAAAAATTTGTCCCTACATAGGAATTCCTCCTAAATAAGGAATTGTCCTAATTAGAAATTTGTGCCTCTTTAGAATTGCTATCTTAACCTATAAATAAACACCCCATGTAAACTCTGAAAGATCAAACAATTCATCAGGCAACTTTGAGTGAAATAGAAAGTAAGGGTTTTCTCCCTTGGTTCTTTTGAAAACTAAAGAACTTATCAAGAGTTATTTCTTCTTGTGACGTTCAAATTAACTTATCACTCTCAATTCCTTTCTTTTTTGGAGTGTGGCATCCATATCCTTCGTGAATACCCTAGGTTTGTGCTCCTTCGAATGTTAGGTTTAGGGTTTATGTTGTTAACTCTGATTTAGCTTTCTTAGTTATTCTTTGATTCCTTGTGTGTGTTGGGTCCCTAAGCCACATCTTTTTGGGGTTTTCCACATCAGTTGGTATTAGAGCCTGGCTCTAAATTGGAGCTGAAATGGGAAATTCGAGTGGTAAAAGGCAAGAGTGAAAGTTCATATAAAGAAAAAGCCATAAAGAGTGTAAACACAAAGGAGTGTGATACCTTCTTTGAGTGAACCACGTGAGGGAGTCTTTTGTGAGGTAGGTATACTAATTATTTTGTATAAAAGTAATACTATGACATCCAAAGACAAAGGTACAGCTCAGGAGGGAACTGGTGATGTGTCCTTCATGATCAAAGCTATGTAACAATAATTTGAGTGTATGAATACCAAATTTGATTATATGAGAGAGTGGATGGAGGAGCAAGCCAATATAATAACAAAGTTACAAAAGAGGCGTGGGGAATATGAGACTCCTAAAGCAAGTAAGCAGTTAAGATGTGCTTATGATCATGAAGATGATGATTATGTACTATCATCAAAAGGTGAAAGTGATGGAGAGGAGTATCCGGTTAATGGAGTAGCTCTCATCACAAGGCGAACATTGAATATACAGGTGAAGGATGAAAATGAGGTGCAACGAGATAACATCTTTCAGATGAGGTGTCTCATCAAAGATAAGATATGTAGTATGATTTTTTATAGTGGGAGTTGCACTAATATTGCTAATACAACTATGGTTGAGAAGCTAAATTTACCTATTATAAAGCATCCTAGACCATATAAGTTTCAATGGTTGAATGAAATTGGTGAAGTGATGCAGAAAACCCCAAAAAGACGTGGCTTAGGGACCCAACGCACACAATGAATCAAAGAACAACCAGGAAAGCTAAATCAGAATTTTATAACACAAACCTTAGACCCAATATTCGAAGGAACACGAACCTACCGTATTCAAGAAGGATATGGATGCCACACTCCAAGAAAGAAAGGAATTGGGAGTGATAAGTCAATCTGAACGCCATAAGAAGAATTACCTCTTGATAAGTTCTTTAGTTCTTAAAAGAACCGAGGGAGAAAAACCCTTGCTTTCTATTTCACTCAAAGGTGTCTGATTTCCAAAGTTTACAAGGGGTGCCTATTTATAGGCTTAGATAGTAATCCTAAAGAGGCAAAATTCCTATTTAGGAGAAATCCCTATTTTGGAGGAATTTCGGACTAATTCCAGTACATACAATGAACTCCTATTTAGGAGTGAATGCTATCATTTAGTCTAACCCATTAAGTAGTCCAATTATATTAATTAGGTCTGGGCTCTCTTTAAAACTTGAATTCGCACTATTTGGAGCTTGGTTGGCCTGGATGTCCAGAATCAGCCCATTTAGTGCTTCTTTAATATTTTTGGCCCTAGCTCGTATTATTGGGCCTTCTGGAATGTACAATGGACCTCTTACATCAATTAAAGCTCTAGCTTGGGTTATTAGGTCTTCTTGAATGTGCAATGGACTTTTTGCATCCTTTAAAGCCTTCCACCCATCATCTCCATGGTTCTCATCATTCCCCCCTCCTCAAAAGGATTCGCCCTCGAATCATCACCTATATTAAAAAGGGAAAGGTCAGAAACGTTAAATGTTGCACTCACATTATACTCACCAGGAAGGTCCAACTTATAAGCATTGTCATTAATTCATACTAGAACTTGGAAGGGACCATCTCCTATAGGTTGTAGCTTTGAACGCCTCTGAACTAGGAATTGTTCCTTACGCATATGCACCCAAACCCAATCACCAGGTTCAAACACCACCTTCTTTCGTCCCTTGTTGACATGGGATGCGTATTGCTCAGTTCGTTTTTCAATATGTTGCCACACCTTCTCATGCAACTTTTTTATCATGTCAGCTTTGCATTCACCATCAACGTTGGCATACTCATTGATAGGTATAGGTACCAAATCCAGAGGAGTCAATGGATTAAAACCATATACAATTTCAAATGGAGAGTAGCTAGTAGTAGAATGAATACTTTTATTATATGCAAACTCGACATGTGGTAAACAATCTTCCCATGTTTTCAAATTTGTTCGAATAATAGCACGCAAAAGAGTAGAAAGAGTTCAATTAACCACCTCAGTCTATCCATCAGTTTGTGGATGACAAGTAGTTGAAAACAATAGCTTAGTACGTAACTTCCAGAAGTAGCTTAAGAACTTTGTATCCTAGTTTGAAACAATGCTTCGTGGCATGCCATGCAAACGTACTACTTCTCTAAAGAATAAATCAGCCACATTCTTTGCATCATCAGTTTTATGGCATGGGATGAAGTGTGCCATCTTTGAAAATCTATCAACAACAACAAATATAGAATCCCTACCCCTTTTTGTTTGTGGCAATCCTAGTACAAAGTCCATGGATAAATCAACCCAGGGATGGCTAGGTATAGGTAAGGGGGTATACAAGCCATGGGGTAAAAGTCTAGATTTAGCCTGTTTGCATGTTATGCATTTCTCACATATTCTCTCAACATCTCGTTTCATGCGTGGCCAAAAGAAGTGTTCATTTAGGACATCTAGGGCTTTGCTAACTTTGAAATGACCCATTAGACCACCCTTATGAGCTTCTCTTACAACCAACTCCCTTAAAAAACTCATAGGCATGCATAAACGATTTTCCCTAAATAAGAAACCTTTATGCCTATAAAACTTCTCAAAGGTGGACTTCTCACATGCTCTATATATGTTAGCAAAGTCTGGATCATTCACATATAAATTTTTAATATGTTCAAATCCTAATAAGTTTGCAGTAAGTGTAGAGAGAAGGGCATACCTGCAAGATAATGCATCAGCTACCACATTGTCCTTACCTTGTTTATATTTGATGTTGTAGGGAAAGGTCTCAATGAATTCAATCCACTTGGCAGGTCTTTTGTTCAACTTTCCTTGTCCCTTCAAGTGCTTCAACGATTCATGGTCAGTATGGATGACAAACTCCTTGGGCCAAAGGTAATGTTGCCATGTCTCCAAAGCCCATACCAATGCATACATCTCTTTATCATAAGTAGGATAATTAAGGATTGCTCCACTTAGCTTTTCACTGAAGTAAGCAATTGGGCGCCTTTCCTGCATCAAAACAGCTTTGATGCCAATACCTGAAGTATCACACTCAATCTCGAAAGCTTTTACAAAGTTAGGTAAAGCAAGTAAGGGTGCAGAACTTAATTTTTCCTTGATGCAATTAAAAGCCTTGTCTTTGTCACTACCCCACCTAAAACTCGTGTTCTTTTTGATAAGCTCAGTGAGTGGTGCAGCAATGGTGCTAAAGTCCTTAACAAAGCGTCTATAGGAACTAGCTAGACCATGAAAGCTACGCACATCACTAATTGACTTAGGTGTAGGCCAATCACGAATTACCTTAACTTTTTCCTTGTCAACCTCAACACCTTCAGAACTCATAACATAGCTAAGAAATGTGATCTGATTAGTACAAAAAGAACATTTCTTTAAGTTAGCATACAATTTCTCATAATGTAAAACATTTATAATAGATTGTAAATGATCAAGATGCTCTTTTAAGGTTTTACTATAGACCAAAATATCATCAAAATACACAACCACAAATTTACCAATGAATGGACGCAAAACATGATTCATTAGTTGCATAAAAGTGCTTGGGGCATTAGTGAGACCAAATGGCATAACAAGCCATTCATACAAACCGTACTTAGTTTTGAAAGCTATTTTCCACTCATCTCCCTTTCTTATCCTAATTTGATGATATCCACTTTTCAAATCAATCTTAGAAAAGACACAAGAACCATGCAATTCATCCAACATGTCATCTAATCTAGGTATGGGGTGACGATACTTTACAGTGATTTGTTGATTGCTCGACAATCAACACACATCCTCCAAGTCCCATCTTTCTTAGGTACAAGTAGGACAGGAACAGCACATGGACTCATGCTTTCCCTCACATATCCTTTGGAAATAAGCTCCTTAACCTGCCTTTGAAGCTCTTTTGTCTCCTCAGGATTACTCTTATATGCTGGCCGGTTAGGGATGGATGCACCTGGGATGAAATTAATTTGATGCTCAATTCCTCTATTAGGTGGCAATCCACTTGGAACATCGTTAGGGAATACATCTTCAAATTCCTACAATAAAGCAACAACAACACTAGGCAAAGATGGGTTAAACTTGTTAGTGTTACAAAGGAATATCAGTTTTTGAAGCCATCATGCATAACTTGCCTATCAAATTGCCATGGTCTTCCTAAAAGAATATGGCCCACATGCATAGGTACAACATCACATAAAATTTCATCACGGTACCTTCCAATAGAAAATGATATGAGCACCTGCTTATTTACCTTGACTTCACCACTCTCATTCAACCATTGAAGCTTATATGGCCTAGGATACTTCATAGTAGGTAAATCCAACTTCTTAACCATAGTTGTGCTAGCAACATTAGTGCAACTCCCACCATCAATAATCATACTACATACCTTATCTTTGCTGAGACACCTCATTTGAAAGATGTTATCTCATTGCGCATCATTTTCTTCCTTTACTTGCACATTCAACGCTTTCCTTGTAACAAGAGCTACTCCATTAACTGGATACTCCTCTCTATCACTTTCACCCTCTGATGATGGCATAGAATCATCATCTGATTCACTTTCAGTTTTAACTTCACCATTACTTCTTAAGATCATTGCACGCTTATTTGGACATTAAGATGCAATGTGACCCCTACCCAAACACTTAAAACATTTAACATCTCTATTTCTACTTGGTTAGGGTTCAAAATTACCTGCCTCCTTGCTAGAACCCACATTCTTGTACTTGGATATCTCGGCTTTGGACTTGTAGTTGGTCATCTCGTCCCTTTTATTCCAATTTGGCTTCCAAGATGAGGTAGATCTTGAGTTCTATCCAAACCATGTGGAACCCTTTCATTTGAGTTGCCTTTCAACTTTCATGGCCATGTGCACCATGTCTTCTAATTCCACATAGTGTTGCAATTTAACCATGTTTGCTATGTCCTTATTTAGCCCTTATAGAAATCGATCCATGGTTGCTTCTCTATCTTCTTCTACATTGGCCCGAATCATGGTAATCTCCATCTCTTTGTGGTATTCCTCCACACTTTTGGTGCCCTGAGTGAGCCCTTGCAGCCTTTGGTACAGCTTCCTATAATAGTGATTAGGGACAAACCTCCTCCTCATGATAGCCTTCATCTCCTCCCATGTATCAATAGGCCGCTCACGATTCCTTCTCCTAGTCAAAACAAGTTGATCCCACCAAATAATAGCATAATCAGTGAATTCAACTGCAACAAGCTTTACCTTTTTCTCCTCGAAATAGTTATGGTAGTCAAAAACCAATTCAACCTTCTTCTCCCATTCTAGGTATGCATCAGGATCATTCTTACCTTGGAATGGAGGAATTGTCATTTTAATACTGCCCAAATTATGGTCATAGGTGCCTTGCCACCCAAATTCTCTTTGATCCCTTCTATTGTTAGCAGTTCGGACCACAGTAGTTTGATCATCAATTTCAACATCTTCTACATCATCTTCATGGTCATAGGCACGTCTCAACTACCTTCTTGCTTTAGGAGCCTCATACTCCCCATACCTCCTTTGCAACTCTGGTTTAGGGACCCAACACACACAAGGAATCAAAGAACAATTAGGAAAGATAAATCAGAATTTAATAACACAAACCCTAGACCCAACATTCAAAGGAGCATGAACTTAGGGTATTCAAGAAGTATATGGATGCCACACTCTATAAAAGAAAGGAATTGGGAGTGATAAGTCAATTATAAAGAGGTACAAGTTTCTACTTGGGACAATTCCTTATTTAGGAGGAATTCCTATCTAGGGACAAATTCTTACATAGAAAATAAACTCCTAATTTGGAGTGACTACTATTACTTAATCCTAACCCTTTAAGTACTCCAATGATATTAATAAGGTCTAGACTCTCTTTCAAGCTTGAATTCACACCATTTGAAGTTTGGTTGGGCTGAATGTCCTTAATTAGCCCATTTGGTGTTTTTTTCATTTTTCTAGCTCTAGCTTGTGTTATTGGGCCTTTTAGAATGTGCAATGGACCTCTTGCATCCATTGAAACTCTAGCTCATGATATTGAGCCTTCTGGAATGTGTAATGTACCCTTTGCATCCATTGAAGTCTTCCACCCATCATCTCCATGGTTCTCATCATTCCCTCTTTCCTCAAAAGGATTCGTGCTCAAATCATTACCTTTTTTATACTTAATGATGTAGGGAAAGGTATGAATGAATTTGATCCATTTGGCATGTCTTTTGTTCAACTTTCCTTGTACAAGTAGAACAGGAGCTGCACAAGGACTCATGCTTTCCTTTACATACCCTTTTGAAATAAGCTCCTCAACCTGCCTTTGAAGGTCCTTTGTCTCATTAAGATTACTCTTATATGCTGGCTGGTTTGGAATGGATGCACCAAGGATGAAAACAATTTGATTCTCAATTCCTCTCTTAGTTAGCAATCCACTTGGGACGTCATCACAGAATACATCTTCAAATTCTTGCAATAGAACAACAATACTAGGTAAAGATGGTTCAAGTTTGTTAGTGTTAAAATAAGCCTCTTTGTACAAAAGTATGATCATGGGTTGTTTGGCAAAAGTTGCTCTTTTGACATCATTTTCTTTTGCATAAAAACTTTCTGTTTTCTTCTCCTTCTCTTGTGTTCTCACATTTTCTACTCTCTTTTCTCTTTTTTCAATCTCTCTTTTCTATTCACTCTCATTTTTAATCCTTAGTTGATTCTCATAAGCTTGTTGAGGTGATAATGGTACAAGAGTGACGAGTTTTTCATTCATTACAAAGTAACATCAATTCTTGAATCCATCATGCATAACTCGCCTGTCAAACTGCCATGGCCTTCCTAATAGGATATGACCCACTTGCATAGGTACAACATCACATAAAGCTTCATCATGGTACCTTCCAATAGAAAATAACATGAGCACTTGCTTATTTACCTTGACTTCACCACTCTCATTCAACCATTGAAGCTTATATGGTCTAGGATGCCTCATAAAAGGTAAATTCAGCTTCTCAACTATAGTTGTGCTAGCAATATTAGTGCAACTCCCACCATAAAAAATCATACTACATACCTTATCTTTGATGAGACACCTCATCTAAAAGATGTTATCTCGTTGCACCTCATTTTCTTCCTTCACCTGCACATTTAATGCTTGTCTTGTGATGAGAGCTACTCCATTAATCAGATACTCCTCTCCATCACTTTCTCCCTTTGATGATGGTACATAATCATCATCTTCATGGTCATAGGCACATCTCAACTACTTACTTACTTTAGGAGCCTCATATTCCCCATGCCTCTTTGTAACTTTGTTATTATATTGACTTACTCCTCCATCCACTCTCTCATATCATCAAATCTGGTATTTATGCACTCAAATTATTTTTACATAGCTTTGATCACGAAGGACACATCACCAGCTCCCTCCTGAGCTGCACCTTTGCCTTTGGATGTCATAGTATTACTTCTACACAAAATAATTAGGATACATACCTCACAGAACACTCCCTCATGTGTTTCACTCAAAGAAGGTGTCACACTCCCTTGTGTTTACACTCTTTATGGCTTTTTCTTTATATGAACTTTCACTCTTGTATTTTACCACTCGGATTTCCCCTTTTAACATTGATTTAAAGCTAGGCTCTGATACTAATAGATGCAAAAAACCCTAAAAAGATGTGGCTTAGGGACCCAACACACATAAGGAATCAAAGAACAACTAGGAAAGCTAAATTAGAGTTTAATAACACAAACCCTAGACCTAACATTCGAAGGAGCACAAACTCAGGATATTGAAGAAGGATATGGATGCCACATTCCAGAAAAGAAAGGAATTATGAGTGATAAGTCAATTTGAACATTACAAGAAGAAATACCTCTTGTTAAGTTCTTTAATTCTCAAAAGAACCGAAGGAGAAAACCCTTGCTTTCTATTTCACTCAAAGTTGTTTGATGAATTGTTTGACCTTTCGGAGTTTACATGGGGTGCCTATGTATAGGCTAAGATAGCAATTCTAAAGAGGCACAAATTTCTAATTAGGACAATTCCTTATTTAGGAGAAATTCCTATCTAGGGACAAATTCTTACACAGAAAATAAACTACTAATTTGGAGTGACTGCTATTACTTAGTCTTAACTCTTAAGTACTCTCATGATATTAATAAGGCATGGACTCCCTTTTAAGTTTGAATTCGCACCAATTGAAGCTTAGTTGAGCTAAATGTCCTTAATCAGGCCATTTAGTGCAATGGACCTCTTGTATCAATTGAAACTCTAGCTCGTGATATTGAGCCTTCTGGAATATGCAATGTACCCCTTGCATCCATTGAAACCTTCCACCCATCATCTCCATAGTTCTCATCACTTTCACTACAAATTACTTATACAATATAAAAGTAATTTAATATTTTTAATAGGTGTAATAATTTGTAATGAATACAACTTAGAAGAGTAACATAATGTTGGACAAATGTTATAGCACAAAACTTAACGACATTATGATGTACACTAAGTAGGTATAGGAATTGCTTCTGTTAGACTACCAAAAACATAAAAATAAAAATAAAAATGAATTCCATTGTTGTGCAAGTGGCATCATTTGAAGAATGACCATAGTGGATAGAACAAATCTGTAGGTAGTATGTTGTCAAATAGAGCAAAAATAAGAGTAAAAATTGGAAAAAGACTTAGTTCTTTTTTAAGTTTCTTATGGTTTGTGATGAAAGATTAAGGGTGGTTTTGCGGCTGGAATGTTGTGGTAGGCATTTGTTTGCGATTAATGGCTTAGGTCACATAAGCTACTTGTATTAATGCCACTATGGTGGTCTCCTTAATCGTTTGTGTTTCAAAAAATGGTAGGGGGATTAATGAGATTCTTTAAACTATTGTATATAGAGATAAGTCAACTTGAAATGGGAATGTGGGGTCCTTGGTCTTTCTTGGAGAGGACCACTGATTGGGAGATTCGAACAAATTTTAATGTTGGTTTGGCTTACTTGTTGCATGGTGATGGTACTAGTTTGTAGTATAGGGATGGTATTGGGCTAGTGTGAGAAAATCATGCAGCTGGCCAATACTTAGGGTGGTTGCTAGTTATTTATGCGATTCAAGGGCTTGGATTTGTCCATTTGCTAAGGGATTTGGTTTGAGATTTTATAGTTGATCATTGGCTGATAATAGACAGTTTCCTCTAATGCCAGCACAACAATTTGACATTAGTCTATTGTTCTAGTTTACAGAGGTTTAAGTTTTTGCAAGTTACATGTCTTAGTTTTTGTTGCAGCAACTAAGTTATTAGTCCTCTACAGCAAGCGGACCATTGGATTAATTATATGCTTGACAACATAAACATCAGTTTCAATAGAGTAGTTGTTTTTCCCATAATGGTTTTGTTAGATTCTTTAAGGATCAATTTTGTTCTGTGTTGTGGATGGTGGAAGTTGACTCTTGCTTCCATTTCTTGACACAAAGGTTGATTGCAATGGTTCATTTACAATATTAATGAATGCATTTCTGTTTATATCTATCTATCTATCTACACACACACACACACACACACACACACACACACACACACACACATGCGCACGCACACACACACACACACACACACACACACACACACATATATATAAACAATAGCCTTATATGTTAAGTTTCCCCATAATGCATATTCAACACCATGCTTCTTTAAATCACCAGATAAACACTTATCTACACCTTATGCTTATTTTTGCAGTGTTAAAATCCTTCAAACCTAGTGTATTTTGCATTACATAGTCTTAATCAACAATCTTCTGTTGCGGTAGAGTACATAAAATAGACATGACTTCCTACTGTATATAGACTCCAAATATTCTTCCAAGAGTGTGTGATCTGTTGTCCACGTTTAGTATCTCTGCGGATTGAAGTTTCACACTTGTAATTCCTATTCCCTAAGCAATGCACATAATGTGTACAATTCAGTGTCATTCATTCTCAGTTTAGAAATATTTTTTTGCTGTATAATAATCCACTGCACTATTACTATCCCAGAAATGTCTAGTGGTATTAATGTTCTAGTCTCTCATTGGCAATGGGCCACATTTTGTTACACCTCCTACATCTTCATTTGCCTCATATTGGATGTTTCAAATGGAGACCATTCTTCCAACACAATTTATATGCACTTACAAAATATCAGTCTGCAAAAGCAACTTGTTTATACTAACCAAGCAAGAGCAAAACTAGAAAATGGGACATTGACATAATCTAATTATGTGTTATTTTATTCTAATTGATTAACAATGGGAGCATGTCCCGCCCCGTTTGAACCAAAAAAATACTATCTTCAAACAAATTGTAGTTATTTAGAAAATCGAAAGATTTTATGTCATAGAGTTTGCAAGTATTTTAAGGTATTTTGTGCTTGCTAGAGTACCTTATATCTTTGTAATGTACATCCTTGACAATGTATTACGAATGAAACTAAGGACCAATGTGGATAATTTGCTGGTTTGGTTTGCTTATATGATTCATGATCTAACATTGATGGATTAGAATCGATAAGGATGTTGGATGGCTAAAATTATGAACTAACATTTGCATGGTATTTTATAGGTAAAAATAATTGAAATGCAGTAAATGATTAAATTGTTTCTAACAGACGGATATTATTTGAAGTCACTTTTGGTCTCCTGTCAACATAAGTTAATCAAGAAAGAAAAATAAAATCAATTCACTTGTGCATATAAGTTGAGTTATCAAATAAGTAGGTCGACTTAGTGTCACAAATCTATATAAGTCTGAAAACAATCTTCTATGCCATGACTAGTTGGAGTTTTGGAGCCATAAATAGACTTTTTACGTCTACAATACACATGTATTAAAAACCTAATCCTTGTGGGTCATGAAAGAGCTATAACTTACATATTAAAGAGCCTATTACCTGTTAGAGATTAAGAGAGAAACATACATAGAGTCATACATTGTTAGTTCTTTCATATTCATTGTAAGTTGTATTGATTTAAATACGTTATGATAAAATTATTTCCTATACTCTTATATATAAAAGGAGTTTAGTGAGTTTGCACTATAATAGCAATAAAAAAAATGGTAATAATATTTGCATCTAGTAAAAGTCTATTGGTATAAAGATACTTGTTTTACGTATTTTAATTTCCTTGATTTTTTTAAAATCCTTAAGGTTATGATTTTAGTCCTTCAAGAAACAAAGGGAAAAAAAAATATGGACAACTAAGTTACACTAAGAATATGATAAAAGCTTGATTAATAGTTAGAAATTATAAAAGTTGTAAACTTACGCAACTTAAAAAACTACACATTTATTACAAAAAAGGCTAGAGGAATATATAAAATTATTTTTTATGACAAAATTACTTTAGGCAAAACTCCAGGTTGTTAGTGCAACTCCCATTACAAACATGTGTATAATTTAATAATAATGTTGTATCTAAATTTCAAAACTTATTATATAATATAATATAATATAAGTGCCTTACATAATTCCCAAACATATTATGTAATACAATAAAATTTCATATATAATTCTCAGACATTTCCTATAATTTGTTACAATTGTTTATATATAATTCACATATAATTCAAAAACATGTCATATAATAAAAAAATATATTGTATATAATTTTTAAATTTATTATATAATTCAATTAAAAATATCGTATATAAGATATTTATAGAATTATAATACTTACAAAAAATATATATGAAATATTGACCAAATTATATGACATTTAAAAATTATAAATTTAAATCTCATACAATTATTACCTAGAAAAAAATATCACAATTTGATCATATTATATGATAGTTTAATTATATAAGATGAAATATATTTTTTTAAAAAACATCCTTAATTATAATGAAAATTTTCAAGATCACATCCAAATTGTAAATGAGCATTACTCGATATAGTCTTTGACAAGCTATTTTTGTTTCATAATTTTATTTTTTTTTAAGATGATAAGTCATTATTTTCAAAATTGTTCATAAATACAAACTAAGAACAATGCTTCTAAGAATTTGATTGAAACAAATTTCAAATACATAATTATAAAGCAAAGAACTTGACGATAAAAAACATGCTTAGGGATCCATTGGTGAATTCAAAATGTCACCTGATAACTGCAATTGGGCAATGAACTTATGTGCCAAAAGGGCATTTTTTTGTTGAAGAATGAATATCTCATCGATTCAAAATATTTAGATGGAGATTTTAGACCTTTAAATGATTAATTATATTTTAAATATATTTTATTGTATACCATAAAGTTTTAATTAAATAATCTTATTAAATTACATATTTATTGTATATGTTATGTATATATTATACAAATATAAATATACATTTACATCATATATCGTATTCTATATAACATGATATATAATAATATAAGATGTCATGTTGTTTTAAAATATATATCATACACAACAATGCCTTATATCTCCTTTATTATCATTTTATATTTAACTAAAATCAAAATAAGACAAAAAATCATATATTTATAATAATACTAAATTAACATATAAATCAATCAAATAGATAATAATAGTAATCAAATATACAATTGAATTATATTTAATAAGTGAACCTAAACTTTGAGACCACTATTAAGAATGCAAAGATATTTTTTAAATAAATATACAACATAAATAAAAATTTAAAATTTTAATTTTTAAGAACTAATCAATTGTTTATTAAATATAATTATAATTTTGTATAAAAGATGAAATCATTTTTTAAATAATTTTCAATTCTTCTTCTCTTTTAAACCTATCAATGGATTATCGCAAAACACCACTATCCAAGTTTTCAACTTTTAACTATAATCTACATAGACAACAAAAAGCAAATATACAAGAAAGAAACAACCTTTATAACCTAAAACCCTTTTAGGTAAAGAGAAAAAAGGCTAGTATTTTTAATGTGCTAGGCATATGGTGGCAAGCCATAAAATGTGGCATTTATAGGGATGTTAAGTCTTGAATTTTGTTAAAGGAAGAAGTGTAAATTTTTAATAAATTGCACTTTAGTCCATGTAATTTCAAATATCATATATTTGATCCTAAAGTTTCTTAATTTTTTCAATCAAGTAAAACTTGATCTCTAGTTGATATTTTTTTAAATGTCCTTATATATGACCCATTAAGATCAAAATACGTTGGCAATAAATATGATTTATAATTCTACGGAATTAGATAAATTAGACTCGTTTAATATATTATTAATTCTCTAATTAATTAATTTATATTCATTGATCAAAATTGATGTCGACCTATGTACCATGATCACCTAAACATTAGGACTATCAAAGTGATTTGACTAATCCCTTCAGTGCATAGTCTCTTAATGTAATTCAATCTTTTTAGCATAATAATATTCCAATTAGACATAAAGCACAAAATTAGTGTTTACTCTTTATTATTTAATTATATTAATTCTTGAACATTAATATGGTTATTGATTCCATGGATGAGATCGTAATTCCTTACAAATCATCATTTTATCTTGCATAAGGGTTTCTTAAATTAATATACATTAAGAACAAACGAAATGTTCTCCACTAATTACTTCAAAGTGATGAATTTTTTATTGATGACTCAATTATCTCTATATAGTTCATGGTATGACCAACTTTCACCCCTACAAGCAATCCTTAAGTAGGAAAACCTAGAAGTGAGCTCAAAGCATACAAATTCTTATGAGAGACACCTTGGTGATCTCAAATCTAAGGATGACTTCAATAACCAT
>JAHOYR010004873.1:0-17021 GCA_023213295.1 Bruguiera hainesii
TTGGGGTTTTCCGCATCAGTTGGTATCAGAGCCTGGCTCTAAATCAGAAAAAGGGAAAAAAAGGAAAAAAAAAAAAAGAAAAAAGAAGGATCAACGAAAAAAAAAAAAACAAAAAATCAATGACTTCAAAACGCAAAGGTGCTGCTCAAGAGGGAGCTGTTGACATGTCCTTCTTGATCAATGCTATGCAACAACAATTTGAGCACATGAATACCAGATTTGATGATATTAGAGAGATGATGGAGGAGCAAGCTAATACAATGTCAGAGTTGCAAAGAAGGTATGAAGAATATGAGGCTTCTAAAGCAAGAAGGCCATTGAAACGTGCCTATGACCATGAAGATGATGATTCTATGCCATCAACAAGGGGTGAAAGTGATGGAGAGAATTATCCAATTAATCCAGTAGCTCTCATCGCAAGGCGAGCATTGAATGTGCAAGTGAAGGAAGAAAACGAGGTGCAATAAATTGGGAGACGCTCTCATTCTTCAGTAATTGTAACGAAAATACTTGTAAGAAATGACAGTCATCACCCAAGACACCTTATTGAATGAAATTCAATGCATTCCTAGATCCAAGGCAATATAAATGTGCCTGTTTCTATGAATATAGTTCCTTTTGTGTGCAAACAATCTAATTTCAAGATCATTAAGTGTGAATGAGTTTTGCAACATAACATGGAGCACTGTTATGAATAAATTGGGAGATGGATTCATTATTCAATAATTGTATTGATAATTGTTGTAAGAAATGCTAGTCATCATTCAAAACACCTGGTTACGTGAAATTCAATGCATTCCTAGTTTCAAGGCAGTATAGATGTGCTTGTTTCCATGAATATTGTTCCTTTTAGGGGCAAACAAGTTATTTTGAAGATCATTAACTGTGAATGAGTTGTTGCAATATTGATGTGCTTGTTTCCTTGAATATAGTTCCTTTTTGGTGCAAACAAGCTATTTTGAAGATCATTATGTGTGAATGAGTTTTTGCAACATAATATGGAGCATTGTTATGAATAAATTGGGAGATGGACTCATTATTCAGTAATTGTATCGAAAATAGTTGTAAGAAACACTAGTCATCATTGAAGACACCTTGTTGAATGAAATTCAATGCATTCCTTATTGCAAGGCAGTATAGATGTGCTGATTTCCTTGAATATATTTGCTTTTCGGCGCAAACAATCTATTTTCAAGATCATTAAATGTGAATGACTTTTTGCAACATAACATGGAGCATTGTTATGAATAAATTGCAAGATGGATTCATTATTCAATAATTGTATTGAAAATTGCTGTAAGAAATGCTAGTCATCATCCAAGACACCTAGTTGCGTGAAATTCAATGCATTCCTAGTTGCAAGGCAGTATAGATGTGCTTGTTTCCAAGAATATTGTTCCTTTTGGGTGTGAACAAGCTGTTTTCAAGATCAGTAACAATGAATGAGTTGTTGCAACAAAAGGTGAAGCATTGTTATGAATAAATTGGCAGAGGCTCTCATTATTCAGTAATTCTAACTACTAATAAGAAATGCTAGTCATCATCCAAGACACCTCGTTGAATCAAATTCAATCCATTCTTAGTTGCAAGGCAGTATATATGTGCTTATTTACATGAATATAGTTTCTTTTGGGTGCAAACAAGCTTTTTTCAAGATGATTAACTGTGAATGAGTTGTTGCAACATACGCTGCAGCATTGTCAAGAAGAAATTGGGAGATGGACTCATTATTCTGTAATTGTATCGAAAATAGTTGTAAGAAATGCTAGTCATCATCGAAGACACTTTGTTGAATGAAATTCAATGCATTCCTAGTTGCAACGCAGTATAGATGTGTTTGTTTCCATGAATATAATTCGTTTCGGGTGCAAGAAAGCTATTTTCAAGATCTTTAAGTGAGAATGAGTTGTTGCAACAAAAGGTGGAGCATTGTTATGAAAAAATTGGGAGATGGACTTTTTATTCAGTAATTGTATCGAAAATACTTGTAAGAAATGTTAGGCATCATCCAAGACACCTTATTGAATGAAATTTAATGCATTCCTAGGTGCAAGGCTGTATTGATGTCCTTGTTTTCTTGAATATAGTTCCTTTTGCTCGTAAACAAGCTATTTTCAAGATCATTACATGTGAATGAGTTTTTATAACATAACGTGGAGCATTGTTATGAATAAATTGGGGGATGGATTCATTATTCAGTAATTGTATTGAAAATAGTTCTAAGAAATGCTAGTCATCATCTAAGACACCTGGTTGCATGAAAGTCAATGCATTCCTAGTTGCAAGGCAGTATAGATGTATTTATTTCCATGAATATAGTTCATTTTGGGTGCAAACAAGCTATTTTCAAGATCATTAACTATGAATGAGTTGTTTCAACAAAAGGTGGAACATTGTTATGAATAAATTGGCAGACACCCTCATTATTTAGTAATTGTAACGAAAATACTTGCGAGAAATGCTAGTCATCATCCAAGACACCTTGTTAAATGAAATTCAATACATTCCTAGTTGCAAGGCAGTATAAAAGTGTTTGTTTCCATGAATATAGTTCCTTTTGGGTGCAAACCAGCTATTTTCAAGAACATTAACTATGAATTAGTTGTTGCAACTAGAGGTGGAGCATTGTTATGGATAAATTGGCAGATGCTCTCATTATTCAGTAATTGTAACGAAACTTCTTGTGAGAAATGCTAGTCATCATCCAAGACACCTTATTGAATGAAACTCAATGCATTCCTAGTTGCAAAGCAGTATAGATGTTGTTGTTCCCACAGCCTTGTATGGGTTGTAATCGTTGTCAACTAGGGTTAAGTGTGCAAGAAAGTAAGGCCACATGGAAGGGCAAGAAAATAAAGCCACATTGAAGGGCAAGAAAGTAAATCTGTCGTGTAAGGGCAAGAACGTAAATCCGCCATGTAAGCCCTATTAGGGTTTCATGGAAGAGAGTATATAAAGGCCTTGGAAGACAAAACTAGGGCAGAGGGCCAACACAATTGAAAAAAACAGCAACCCTACAGGAACCGGCCAAAAGGAAGAGAGAGCAGAACGGCAAGAGATCAGAAACAACACCACCAGGAGAGCAAACCAGAAACGTCACCACCAGGAGAGCAAACCAGAACGTGCAACCTCCTGCAAGCAAACTAGAAATGCCTCCTGCAAGCAAACCAGAAACGCCTCCTGCAAGCAAATCAGAAACGTCATCACAGGGAGAGCAATCCAGAACATGCGACGGTGCGACTGACTAGAAACAGGAGACCAGAAACGGGTGACCAGAAACTGGTGATCAGGCTGTGAGATCTGAAACAGTTGACAAGGCCATTAAATAGAAGACAGCAAACCTGGTCTCTGTGAGACCACCTGGAAGAGAAAACAGCAGACCACAAGTGTGAGGCAGGCCAAGAGACGTGAACCAGAAAAACCAGTAGCGTGAGGCAGGCTAAGAGACGTGAAACAACAGACCAGAAGCGTGAGACCAGAACGTGCAACGGTGTAACTGATCAAAAGGGTGGGGCAGGCCGTGAAACGTGAAACAGCAGACCAGAAGCTTGAGTGCAAGCTGTGAAACCGTGAGACGGTGAAAGCAGGAGTTGTGTGAAACAACCTAGAGAAGGAATTCAGCGAAGCATCAGAAAGAACTCAACGTATTTCCAGATTTCTTCAAGAGAGGTTAGAGAGCGTTGCGGTGAACTTCTAAGCGGCAGTGGAGCAGCCTTTCAATTCAACAGAGGCAAGACAAGTTAGAAGAAAGGTAGACACAGTAAGTGACACTCTTTGTATTATACTTGCTTAGTAATTACAATAGTGAAAGGAGCAGAAGATTAAGACATCCATTGTAATTAGAATTCTCAAGTATAGTGGATAGTCTCGGTAAGGGAGAGTCCCTACCACCGTGGATGTACGTCACATTGACGGAACCACGTAAATCTCTTGTGTCCTTAATTTGATTTACATTCTGTGTTTTGAATTGAGTTGTGAATGCAGCTAAAGTATTAGCCAACCCATAACCTAAAGAAGACCTAAGCAAGAACATCCGAATTGTCTATTAGGCAAGGTGTCTGAAAGGTGACTTTGGGGACTATTGTGATTAGTAGGTATCAATAGATCTACCTTAGTCGAATCTGAGAAAGAGTTCGCTTTTAAGAAGAGATTGAAGTTGTTCACTTTCCTGTGAATTGCGAATTGTGGTGATACTGATTCACCCCCCTCTCAGTATCACAAACTAGTAGATCCTATGGTGAAGTTGGGAACTTCAATTGGTATCAGAGCACAGGTTCACCAGGATAAAGCTTAACAGCTTGGTGTACTAGTTTGAAGAGCTCCAGAAGTTTTAACGTATTAAGCATACTGAGAAATGGATGCTAGTACCAGCACCAGCACTACTTACAGCAAGAAGGTTCCAATCTTCAACGAAACCAACTACCATATGTGGAGAACAAGAATGCAGGTGGTATTTGCAACCATGGGCATGAACGTGGTGAAATCTGTACAAGAGGGTTTTAAGCCTCCATAAGAAGGTAAAGATCCAACCCTAGAGGAATTAAGACAGTTTGAGATAAATGGGACAGTTTGAGAGAAATGGGAAGGCCTCAAATGTCATCATTTCAGCATTGACAGATGCTGAATATGCTAAAGTTATGGACTGCAAATCTGCCAAGGAGATATGGAACAGATTGTAGAAAGTCTATGAAGGTGATGGCAGAATGAAGGAGGCCAAGCTTCAAGTTTTCAAGGAGAGATATGAATCTCTCAGAATGCAGAAAAATGAGACAGTCCAAGAGTTCTTCACCAGGGTTATTGATGCTGTAAACGATCTTAGAAGTCATGGGAAGAACAAGAAGGACTCATCTATTGTGAAAAAAATTCTGAGAATTCTGCCTGAGAGGTTTGCCTCAAAGGTGACAGCCATAGAGGAGAGTAGAGATCTCAATTCTATGTCTCTGCATGATCTCTAGTGCAATCTCATTGCATATGAGATGAGAATAAAGTCAACTAAGAGCTCCTCAACATCAAAGGTATCAAAGGAGGTAGCTTTCAAAGCCATGAAACACTTGAAGATAAAAGAAGAGGAAGAATCATCCAGTGAGGATGATGATGATGATGATGATGATGATGAAGAAAATGAAGGTGAAGTGTTGGCATACTTTACAAGGAAATTCAAAAGGGGGTCTAAGAAAGGAAAAGGAAAGTTGTCCTTGAAATGTTATCGTTGTGGACAGACTGGACACTTTGCTTCCCAGTGCAAAGTGAAACTTGATGATGAAGATGAAGATGGTGATGATGAGCAGAATTCAAAATGGAGAAGACCATCTTTCAAGTCAAGGAAGTCCAGCAAGAAGACTGCTAGCCCATAGAAGAAGAAGAGAGGCTCATTCAAGAGTTATGTGAGTCAGACAAAAGAAGCCGATGAGGAGGAAGATGTAGACTCATCAGATGAGCATGCCTTTATGGCATCAACTCAAGGTGGTAGTTCAACCTCTGAAGAGGAAGAGGAGGTTGATGAAGAAGAACCAGATCTTGAAACTGAGTTGGAAGCAGCTTCAAAGGAGATAATTAGAAGGGGTAGAACCATAAGAAGGTTGGAGGCCCACATAAAACAAGTTGAAGCAAAGTCTGAGGAAGCTGAAAGTCAAAAGGATGAAATAAGGGCTGAACATATTGACTTGAAGAGAAGATTTGAAGAACAAATCAAAATATGTGAAGACCTTACTATGGAGCTTGGCTCAAGGACTTCAACAATTGAAGAAATGGAGATAGAGTTGCTGAGACTTCAGCAACAACTCAAAAGGAGTGAAGAGAACGTGCAGAAGCTTGAAACGATAGGAGAAACAAGTTCTGCAAGAGAAAAGAAGAATGAAGAGAAAGTGCAGCAATCTAAGGCTGCATTGCCTAAAGATAATAAGAATGTGCCACAGAAGTTGAAAGAGATGGTTGTAACTCAGGAGAAGATAGCTGAGAATAAGGAGGATTTGAAGAAGCAACCTAAGGTGGCAAACAAAAATGAAAAAAAGAAGGTTAGCCAGCAAAGGGCTATGGCTGAACAGAAGAAGGAGAAAAAGGTGGCTGAAATGAAAGCCACACAAGAAAAGAAGCCAGCCACGTTGCCTACACAACAAGTAATGACAAAAGAAAACAAGCTGTGATTAGACCCAAGAAGAGGCAGTTTCAAGGTCACTGTCTTTATTGTGGAGTTTGGGGTCATAAGGCAAGTAATTGCTGGTGGAGAAGGCTAGTATATGTCTCCAACTTGAGAAAATACGATACTGCATACAGGGGGAGACAATATAAAATTCAGAGCAGACCACCTGTTGTGAGTTCTTGCACATACTGTAAAAAGCAAGGACACACTGACAAGGATTGTTGGTGGAAGCCCAAACCAGTGGTTTCAAAGAACAAGTTTGCTATATTGGGAGACTTGGAACAGTGTGAAAGGTGTGGGTAGGATGGCCATAATGCCAAGAGACGCATGACACTTCTCCCTGAGCAAGAGAAGGCACTTAATGGCATAGTGAAAATAAGTGGTGTAGTCAAAGCTGAGAAAAAGGAGAAAGCTATCTTCCAGCCAATTCAAAAGAAGGAATATAAAGCTAAAAGGGAGGTGGCTAATATAGCTGAAATTGCACTCAAAGCTAACTACAAGGATAAGCAGTGGATCCTTGACAGTGGATGCACTTCACACATGACGGGAGACAAGAGTAAATTGTCAAAGCTAAACAAGTCAAGAGAAGGCCAAGTCAAGTTTGGCAATGATGATTCACTCAACATCAGTGGTCAAGGGTCAGTAAATATTAGAAAAGGAAAGCTAAAAGATGTTCTGCATGTTGAAGGACTCATATATAATCTAGCATCTGTCAGCCAACTATGCAATGAAGACCATAAAGTGATATTCACAAAAACAGGTTGCCAAGTAAAGAGTAAACAAGGCAATACTGTTGCAGCTGGGAAAAGAACAGCTGGAAATTTATATGTAATTGATGAGGACAAGACAAACAGCTGTTTACTTACAAAAGAAGAAGAAAATCAACTCTGGCATTGGAGGCTGGGATACTTAACACAGAAGAACATGAGGAAGCTGACCACTACTTATGCAATCAGAGACATTCCAGACCTTAAGAGAGAGAGAGGGAGTATGTCTGCTCAGCATGCTCTAAAGGAAAATAGGTCAGAAAGCAGTATAAGACCAAAGAGATCAGTTCTGAAGCAGTGCTTGACATTGTGCATACTGATTTGTGTGGGCCGATGAGAACAAAAGGGTTGAATGGTGAGAGGTACTTCATTTTGTTTGTTGATGATTATTCTAGAAGGACCTACATCATGCACCTCACTCATAAGTCAGAAGTTTTGAAATGCTTCAAGAGATACAGAAGATTGGCTGAAAATGAGAGTGGAAAGAAGATCAAAGTATTGAGGTCAGATCAAGGCACTGAATTCACAAATGGAGCTTTTAAAGATTACCTTGAGAAGTATGGAATTCAACATCAGATGGCAGCAGCAAGAACTCCTCAACAGAATGGGGTGGTAGAGAGGAAAAATAGAGCTGTGGTTGAAATGGCAAGAACTCTATTGCTGGAATCCAAACTTCACACAAGATTTTGGACATAAGCAACATTTACAGCCGTGCACCTATTGAACAGAGTTTCACTAAGGCCCAATACTGATAAGACTCCATATGAGCTATGGAGTGGGAAGAAGACAATAGCCAAGTATCTTAGAATCTTTGGCAGCCCATGTTTTGTGAAGAACAAGGAGCAAAACTTGGGAAAATTCCATGTTAGGTCAGATGAAGGCATTTTTGTGGGATACTCAGCAAAGACAAAAGGTTATAGAGTTTTTTTGCATAAACTGGGAAAAGTGGTCACTTCCAATGATGTGAGAATAGATGAAAATTGGAAAACAACACATAATAGAGAAGCTGAGGATAGTGAAGAAGATGACTTCAAGATAGATAAAGAATCTGACCAACATGAAGAAGTGGGAAAAGGAGTAAGTTTAGACTCAGAGAAGAGTGAGTCTGAAGATGAAGAAGGAGATTCTCTTGCAACTAAGACTGTGCAAGAAAGAAAGACAAAGAAGACATGGACCAGTGCTCATCAAGGAAATCAGATAATAGGTGACCCATCAGTAAGAGTTACAACAAGAAGAAGAATTGTGGGAGCTACTGCTTTACTCTCACAAGTTGAACCTAAATCTGTTGAAGAGGCTAAACAAGACAAAGCCTGGATCAAAGCTATCAATGAGGAGCTAGTTCCAAGACCCACTAACAAGAATGTCATAGGAACAAAATGGGTGTTTAAAAATAAACACAATGAGGATGGCAAGGTGGTGAGGAACAAGGCTAGGCTGGTTTGCAAAGGCTACACTCAGATAGAAGGAGTAGATGTTGATGAAACTTTTGCACCAGTAGTAAGGTTGGAAACTATCAGAATGTTCTTAGCTTTGACAGCACATAAGAGGTATAAAGTTTACCAGATGGATGTGAAATCGGTCTTTCTGAATGGGCTCCTAAAAGAAGAAGTGTATATTGAACAACCTGATGGAGTACAAATCAATGAGGATGAGACACACGTGTGCAAGTTGAAGAAAGCCTTGTATGGCCTTAAACAAGCCCCAAGAGCATGGTATAGCAGGCTGGATGCGTATTTGAGAAGGTTGAACTTCAGAAGAGGAACAGTTGATAATAACCTATATGTGTTCAACTCAGAGAAAGGCCAACTGATAACCATAATATATGTAGATGACATCATCTTTGGAGGGGATCACTCTGAGCTATGCCAAGAATTTGCACAGAAGATGAGTGAGGAATTTGAGATGTCATTGATTGGAGAAATGACTTACTTTCTTGGATTACAAATAAAACAATGTGAAGAAAGTATTTTTATTTCTCAGACAAAATATGGCAAAGAGATGCTGAAAAAGTTTGGCATGGAGGATAGCAGACCTGTCAATACCCCTATGACAGTGGGCTGCAAGTTAACAAAAGATCAGGAAGGAAGGAGTACAAGCCCTACAGAATACAGGAAGATGATAGGGAGCCTTCTGTATCTTACAGCATTAAGGCTTGATCTCATGCAAGCTGTGTGCATCGCCAGTAGATTCCAAGCTGATCCTAAGGAATCTCATGTGTTGGCAGTGAAAAGAATCCTAAGATACCTCAAGGGGACACTGGAAATGGGCTTGTGGTATCCTACTATGGATTCTGTAAAACTATGAGTATACACTGATGTAGACTAGGTGGGAAGCATAGATCATAGAAAATCAACTAGTGGCTGCAGCTTCTACTTGGGTTCAAAGTGTGTTGCATGGCTAAGTAGAAAGCAAAACAGTATTGCTTTGAGCACAGTCGAGGCTGAGTATATGGCTACTTGTGCAGCATGTACTCAGGTGATATGGATGCAAAGACAATTGGCTGATTTGGGTGTTGAAGTGAAGTTACCAGTGAGTGTACTTTGTGATAATCAAAATGCAGTTGATCTTAGCAAGAATCCAGTTCAACATTCAAGGAGCAAGCATATTGACATCTGGTATCACTTTATCAAGGATCAAGTGGAAGAGGGCACAATTCAGTTGGAGTATGTTGGTACTAAAGATCAAATCTCAGATATTCTAACTAAACCTTTGTCCATAGAGCTGTTTGAAAAGCACAGAATGAGTCTGTCTGTGCGAATGCCTCCTCAAGCCTGAAAATCAGGTGAATCCTCCATCTCTACTTTGCGAGTTTTTCATATTTGTAATTGATTGGCAAAGGGGGAGAGAAGTAACAGCGCAGGGGGAGCTGTAAAGGAAGGGGGAGTGCATATTTAAGGGCAGTTGTAATCCATCTACTTCTAGAATATTACTCTAAGAAGAAGATTATGAAGGACTGCTGCATAATGACTTTTATTATGAGTGTTGCCAACAATTACAAAGGGGGAGATTGTTGTTCCCACAACCTTGTATGGGTTGTAATTGTTGTTAACTAGGGTTAAGTGTGCAAGAAAGTAAAGCCACATGGAAGGGCAAGAAAATAAAGCCACATTGAAGGGCAAGAAAGTAAAGCCATATGGAAGGGTAAGAAAGTAAAGCCATATTGAAGGGCAAGAAAGTAAATCTGCCGTGTAAGGGCAAGAACGTAAATCCGCCATGTAAGCCCTATTAGGGTTTCATGGAAGAGAGTATATAAAGGCCTTGGAAGACAAAACTAGGGCAGAGGGCCAACACAATTGAAAAAAACAGCAACCCTACAGCAACCGGCCAAAAGGAAGAGAGAGCAGAACGACAAGAGATCAGAAACAACACCACCAGGAGAGCAAACCAGAAACATCACCACCAGGAGAGCAAACCAGAACGTGCAACCTCTTGCAAGCAAACTAGAAATGCCTCCTGCAAGCAAACCAGAAACACATCCTACAAGCAAACCAGAAACACATCCTGCAAGAAAACCATAAACACATCCTGCAAGCAAACCAGAAACGCCTCCTGCAAGCAAACCAGAAACGCCTCCTGCAAGCAAACCAGAAACGCCTCCTGCAAGCAAACCAGAAATGCCTCCTGCAAGCAAACCAGAAACGCCTCCTGCAAGCAAACCAGGAACGTTACCACAGGGAGAGCAAACCAGAACGTGCGACGGTGCGACTGACTAGAAACAGGAGACCAGAAACTGGTGATCAGGCTGTGAGATCTGAAACAGGTGACAAGGCCATGAAATAGAAGACAACAAACCTGGTATCCGTGAGACCACCCGGAAGAGAAGACAGCAGATCAGAAGCGTGAGGCAGGCCGAGAGACGTGAACCAGAAAAACCAGTAGCGTGAGGCAGGCTAAGAGACGTGAAACAGCAGACCAGAAGCGTGAAACCAGAATGTGCAATGGCGTGACGGATCAGAAGCGTGGGGCAGGCCGTGAGACATGAAACGGCAGACCAGAAACTTGAGTGCAAGCTGTGAAACCATGAGACGGTGAAAGCAGGAGTTGTGTGAAACAACCTAGAGAAGGAATTCAGCGAAGCATCAGAAAGAACTCAACGTATTTCCAGATTTCTTCAAGAGAGGTTAAAGAGTGTTGTTGCGGTGAACTTCTAAGCGGCAGTGGAGCAGCCTTTCAATTCAACAGAGGCAAGACAAGTTAGAAGAAGGGTAGACACAGTAAGTGACACTCTTTGTATTGTACTTGCTTAGTAATTACAATAGTGAAAGGAGTAGAAAATTAAGACATCCATTTTAATTAGAATTCTCAAGTATAGTGGATAGTCTCGGTAAAGGAGAGTCCCTACCACCGTGGATGTACGTCACATTGACGGAACCACGTAAATTTCGTGTGTCCTTAATTTGATTTACGTTCTGTGTTTTGAATTGAGTTATGAATGCAGATAAAGTATCAGCCAACCCATAACCTAACGAAGACCTAAACAAGAACATTCGAATTGTCTATTAGGCAAGGTGTCTGAAAGGTGAGTTTGGGGACTATTGTGATTAGTAGGTATCAATAGATCTACCTTAGTTGAATCTAAGAAAGAGTTCGCTTTTAAGAAGAGATTGAAGTTGTTCACTTTCCTGCGAATTGCGAATTGTGGTGATACTGATTCACCCCCCTCTCAGTATCATAAACTAGTAGATCCTAAGATGAAGTTGGGAACTTCAGATGTGCTCATTATTAGAAGATGGACTCATTATTCAGTAATTGTATCAAAAATAGTTTTATCAAATGATAGTCATCATCCAAGACACATTGTTGAATGAAATTCAATGCATTCCTAGTTGCAAGGGAATATAGATGTGCTTGTTTCTATGAATATGGTCCCTTTTGGGTGCAAACAAGCTATTTTCGACATCATTAAGTGTGAATGAGTTGCTGCAATGTAAGGTGGATCATTGTTATGAATAAATTGGGAGATGAACTCATTTTTCAGTAATTGTATCAAAAATGGTTGTAAGAAATGCTAGTCATCACCCAAGACACCTTGTTGAATGAAATTCAATGCTTTTGTAGTTACAAGGGAGTATAGATGTGCTTGTTTCCATGAATATAGTTCTTTTTGTGTGTAAACAAGCTATTTTAAATATCATTAACTATGAATGAGTTGTTGCACTAAAAGGTGGAGCATTGTTATGAATAAATTGGGAGATGGACTCATTATTCAATAATGGTACCGAAAATACTTGTAAAAAATGCTAGTCATGATCCAAGACACCCTATTGAATGAAAGCCAGTGCATTCCTAGTTGCAAGACAGTCTTGATGTGCTCGTTTCCATGAATATAGTTCCTTTTAGGTGCAAACAAGCTACTTTCAAGATGATTAATTGGGAATGAGTTGAGGCAAGATAAGGTGGAGCATTGTCATGAATTAATTGGGATATGGACTCATTATTTTGTAATCATATCAAAAATAGTTGTAAGAAATGCTAGTCATCATTCAAGACACCTCGTTGAATGAAATTGAATGCTTTCCTAAATGCAAGGTAGTGTAGATGCGCTTCTTTCCATGAATATGGTCCCTTTTGGGTGCAAAAAAGCTATTTTCAACATCATTAAGTGTGAATGAGTTGTTGCAACAAAAGGTGGACCATTGTTATGAATAGATTAGGAGATGGACTCATTATTGAGTAATTGTATCAAAAATAGTCGTAAGAAATGCTAGTCATCATCCAAGACACCTTGTTGAATGAAATTCAATGCATTTGTAGTTGCAAGGGAGTATAGATGTGCTTGTTTCCATGAATATAGTTCCTTTTGGGTGCAAATAAACTATTTTCAATATCATTAACTGTGAATGAGTTGTTGCTCTAAAAGGTAGAGCATTGTTCTGAATAAATTGGAAGATGGACTCATTATTTAGTAATTGTATCGAAAATAGTTGTAACAAATGCTAGTCATCATTCAAGACACCTTGTTGAATGCAATTTAATGCTTTCTTTGTTGCAAGGTAATGTAGATGTGCTTGTTTCCATGAATATGGTCCCTTTTAGGTGCAAACTAGCTATTTTCAACATCATTTACTGTGAATGAGTTATTGCAATAAAAGGTGGAGCATTGTTATGAATAAATTCGGAGATGGATTCATTATTCAGTAATTGTATCGAAAATAGTTGTAAGAAATGCTAGTCATCATCCAAGACACCTTGTTGAATGAAAATTAGTGCATTCCTAGTTAACACGCAGTATTGATGTGCTTGTTTCCATCAATATAGTTCCTTTTGGGTGCAAACAAGCTATATTCAAGATGATTAACTGATGGAAGCCATATTGTACCAGCTCAAAACAGCAAGGGAGTTGATGCTTTGCAAAACCTTGGAGGACCAATGACAAGGGCAAGGCCAAAGAAAATAAAGGAAGCTCTCAACAACTTGTTGTGCGACATTTACTATCAGGAAATTCCCAGGTACGAGTTAAGGATGATGGAGGCTTCGCCAAGGCTTGCAAATGTGTCATCTGTGGAGGAATTCGAGAACCATGACCTTGGGAAGGAAGTTGGATTTGGGAGCCCATGTTTGGGCATTTAAATGAGTTATTTTCATGGGTTTTTATTATTATTTAGTGGGTTGGACGAAATTCCTTAATAAGCCCATCTTATTAACATATAAGAAGAGGTGGCTGGCAGATTGGACGAATTTCCTTAATAAGCCCATCTTATCAGCATATAAAAAAGGCTGGCTGGCAGATTGGACGAATTTCCTTAATAAACCCATCTTATTAGCTAGGGTTTTAGGGCAGTTAGCATATAAAAAGGGTGGCTGCAAGGGAGGACGACATATGACGAATGTATGAGCTATTTTCTCTGGTTCTTTGAGAACTAATTCTCTACTTTCATACTTGAGTGTGTTGGTTCAATAGACTTATCTTCTTCAACGTTTTGTTGTTGGGAGTGGCGTCTGAATCTTATAGTTCTGGTTCTTGGTTGTTTATAATCATTGGTTCAGAACTCCAAAATCTCTTAACGTTTGTTAGAACGATCCTATACCAACATTGGTGTTGGGTTCTGTTTACAAATAATCGGAGTTCATATCATTTGGTATTAGAGCCTTGGCTCCGTTTACAAATATTCGAAACTGATTGTTGTCCGATTGCACTGCTCATACTATTGAGTTCCTTGTCATTCTGTTTGCTTTATTGCCCATCTTTTTTGGCTGTGTCACTTCTCTGAAGAGGTAGGTCTAAGATTGATATATTCAAGTTTTGTTTGTTTTGAATTTAGTTTGCTTGGAACTATTGAAATAGCTCTTAGAGTTTTGCAATTCATTGTGTGAAACACGAGGGTTGAGGAGAGCAAACACGCAAGGGAGTGAGTTTTGTGAGGTATATTCTTTCTTTACTAACAATCTGGTATACACAATGTCCAATGCCAAAGAAGGTAGTTTCCCACATGTAGAAGAGGAAGTAGTTGTTCCAGATTTCAAATTGCTTATGAAATCCTTAGAGCAGAAGTTTGATAGATTGACCAAATGTTATGGGAAGTTCGAGACAGGATGGATAAAATAGAAGGGGAATCAAGTGTCAACCCTAAGAGGCCAGCTGGGAGGGTCACGAAGGAGCAATTTGAGCATGACTTTGGTGAAGATGGTGATGATTATTGTGATGATGGTGATAATGTTAGTAGAAACTTCAGAGGTGGTTTTAGAGGAGGACGTGGTAATAGGAATGGTAGAGGAGTAAGAGGCAATGGAAATGTTCATGATAGGTACAATGGAGGTTGGGATAACAAAAATAAAGTGGAGGAAGGAATAGACAAAAATCTTAGTAGTATTAAAATGAAAATACCTTCTTTCCAAGGGAAAGCTGACCCTGATGTCTATTTGGATTGGGAACGAAGGGTAGAATTAATATACGAGTGCCACAACTTCTCTGAGGAGAAGAACGTGAAGTTAGCTATGGCAGAGTTCACTGATTATGCTGTAGTATGGTGGGACCAGCAAGTTACCACTCGGAGAAAAAATTTTGGAATGAGTTAAAGACTTTGATGAGAGGAGATTTGTTCCCAGCTCTTATTATATGGACTTGCATAACAAGTTGCAGAGCCTTACGGAAGGTTCCAAGAGTGTGGAAGAGTACCATAAGGAGATGGAAATTGCTATGGTTGGGGCAAATGTAATGGAGGATAGGGAGGCAACCATGGCTAGGTTCCTTCAAGGGTTGAATAGAAGCATAGCTGATGTGGTAGAACTGCAACACTATGTAGAGCTTGAAGACATGGTACACATTGCCATGAAAGTTGAGAGGCAACTTAAGGGAAGGAGCACTTCTAGATATAATCAGAACTTAGGTTCATCTATTTGGAAGTCAAATTGGGGGAAGAAGGAAGAGAAGATGACTTCTAAGCTTAAAACCAATTCACATAGACCTCAGACTAGTGGGGCCAGCCTGGAAAGGGGAAAATCTGAAGAAAAACTTGAGGGCACCCAAGGAAAAACTAGAGACATCAAATGCTTTAGATGTCTGGGTAGGGGTCATGTGGCTTCACAATGTCCTAATAAGAGAACCATATACCTTAAGGAGAATGGTGACTATTTGTCTGGCAGTTATGCTAGTGATGAAGACCAAATGCCACCACTAAAGGATGCTAGTGATGTTGATGAAGGGATAGAGTATCCAGAGCATGGTGGACGACTTTTAGTATCAAGGAGAGCCCTTAGTGTGCAGGTTAAGGAGGAGGATGACATTGAGATGCAGCGGGAAAATATTTTCCATACTCGATGTTTAGTTCAAAATAGACTATGTTGCTTGATCATTGATGGCGGTAGTTGCACTAATGTAGCAAGTACAGAGTTGGTGGACAAATTAAACTTGCCTACAACCAAACACCCTAGATCGTATAGTTTGCAATGGTTGAATGACAGTGGAGTGGTGAAAGTGACTAAACAAGTTATGGTTCCATTTTCCATTGGTAGATATAAGGACGAGTTATTTTGTGATGTTGTACCAATGCAGGCTGGGCATTTGTTATTGGGCCGTCCTTGGCAATTTGATAGAAAAGTTTTGCATGATGGTTATAAGAACCGCTATATTCTTTCACCATGGATGGAAAATCATTTACACTTGTTCCATTGACTCCAAAACAAGTGTATGAAGACCAAGTGAGGCTTTATGAAAGTGAGCAAAAGAGGAGGAGTGAAAAGAAAGAGATAGTTGAGAGAAAAGAAAGTGAGGGAGAGAAAAAGAAGGTAAATGCATTTGAGAGTGCTAAGTACAAGAGTGAAGAAAGAAAACAAGTGAGTGTGTTTGCAAAAGTAGCAGATGTTAGGGTTGCCTTCCAAGCTAGGCAACAAATAATCTTGATCCTTTACAAGGATTCTTATTTCTCTAACAATGACCTTGACTCATCTTTGCCTAGTGTCATTTCATCTTTGTTGCAGGATTATAATGATGTATTCCCTGAGGAGATCCTAGACGGTTTACCCCCAAGGAGAGGGATTGAACACCACATTGATCTTATTCCTGGGGCTCTCATTCCCAATAAGCCAGCCTATAGAAGTAATCCTAAGGAGACAAAGGAGCTTCAGAGGCAAGTTGATGAGTTGATGAAGAAGGGACATGTAAGGGAGAGCATGAGTCCATGTGCAGTGCCAGTGTTGCTTGTGCCAAAGAAAGATGGATCTTAGAGGATGTGTGTCGATTGTAGAGCTATCAACAAAATAACAGTTAAGTATCGACATCCTATACCTAGGCTTGATGATATACTAGATGAATTACATGGTGCGTGTCACTTCTCTAAAATTGACCTTAAGAGTGGGTACCATCAAATTAGGATGAGGGAAGGAGACGAATGGAAAACTGCATTCAAGACCAAGCATGGTTTGTATGAATGGTTAGTTATGCCCTTTGGTTTGACTAATGCACCTAGTACTTTTATGAGATTAATGAATCATGTTTTGAGACCTTTCTTAGGAAAGTTTGTCGTGGCTTATTTTGATGACATATTAGTATACAGTAGGAATCTAGAAGAGCATGTTGAACATTTGCATTACGTGCTTGATGTTTTGAGGAAAGAGAAATTGTATGCCAATGTGAAGAAATGTGATTTTTGCAAGGATCATGTTATTTTCTTGGGTTA
>JAHOYR010004875.1:0-15096 GCA_023213295.1 Bruguiera hainesii
TGAGCCCTTGTAGCCTTTGGTACAACTCCCTATAATAATGATTAGGGACAAACCTCCTCCTTATGATAGCCTTTATCTCCTCCTATGTATCAATAGGCCACTCACGATTCCTTTTCCTAGTCAAAACAAGTTGATCCCACCAAATAATAACATAATCAGTAAATTCAACAGCAATAAGCTTTACCTTTTTCTCCTTGAAATAGTTATAGTAGTCAAAAACCAATTCAACCTTCTTCTCCCATTCTAGGTACACATCAAGATCATTCTAACCTTGGAATGGAGGAATTGTCATTTTAATACTACCCAAATCATGGTCATAGGTGCCTTGCCTCCCAAAGTCTCTCAGATCCCTTTTATTGTTAGTAATTCTAACCATAATAGTTTGATCATCAAATTCATCATCTTCTACTTTAGGAGGAGACTCATATTCTAGGCATGTCTCAATTGCCTTATTACTTTAGGAGACTCAAATTCATCATCAAATTCATAATACTACCCAAATCATGGTCATAGGTGCCATTCTAGGCATGTCTCAATTGCCTTATTACTTTAGGAGACTCATATTCCCCATGCCTCCTTTGCAACTCTACTATTGTATTAGCATGCTCCTTCATCCTCTCCCTCATATCATCAAATCTGGTATTCATGCACTCAAATTGTTGTTGCATAGCTTTGATCATGAAGGACACATCACCAGCTCCCTCTTGAGCTGCACCTTTTTCTTTAGATGTCATAGTATTACTTTTACACAAAAGAATTAGGATACCTTAAAAAACACTCCCTCATGTGTTTTAATCAAGAGAAGGTGTCACACTCCCTTTTGTTTACACTTTTTATGGCTTTTTCTTTGTATGAACTTTCACTCTTGCCTTTTACCACTCAGATTTCCCCTTCTAGCTCTATAAAGAATAAGCAAACTAAATTAAAAGGATTGATTTTGAATAGAATATGATAAATGGAACAAAATTAGAGAACAAGGAGTCAAAAAAAAATGAAAAAAGGATAGAAACGCAAACAAATTTAGTGAACTAATGATGAGAACCTTAGAGGTGATGGGTGGAAGGTTTTAAAGGATGCAGGAGGTCCATTGCACATTCCAGAAGGCCCAATTACACGAGTTAGAGCCAAAAATATGAATGAAGCACTAAATGGGCTTATTAAGGACATTTAGGCCAACCAAGTTTCAAATGGTGTGAATTTAAGCTTGAAAGAGAGTCCAGGCCTTATTAATATGATTAGAGTACCTAATAGGTCAAGGCTAAGTAATAGCATTCATTCCTAAATAAGAGTTTATTGTCTGTGTAAGAATTTGTCCCTAGATAGGAATTCCTCCTAAATAAGGATTTGCCCTAAGTAGGCACCCCTTGTAAGCTATGGAAGATCAGACAATTTTGAGTGAAATAGAAAGCAAGGTTTTTTCTCCCTTGGTTCTTTTGAGAACTAAAGAACTTACCAAGAGGTACTTCTTCTTGTGGTATTCAAATTGACTCATCACTCCCAATTCCTTTCCTTTTTGGAGTGTGGCGTCCATATCCTTCTTAAATACCCTAGGTTCATGTTCTTTTGAATGTTAGGTCTAGGGTTTGTGTTATTAAAGTCTGGTTTAGCTTTCTTGGCTGTTCTTTGATTCTTTGTGTGCATTGGGTCCCTAAGCCACGTCTTTTGGGGTTTTCCGCATCAGTAGGTCCATTGCACATTCCAGAAGGCCTAATAACATGAACTAGAGCCAGAAATGGTGCAAATTCAAGCTTGAAAGAGAGTCCAGGCCTTATTAATATGATTGGAGTACCTAGTGGGTCAAGGCTAAGTAATAGCATTCATTCCTAATTAGGAGTTTATTGTCTATGTAAGAATCTGCCCCTAGATAGAAATTCCTTCTAAATGAGGATTTGTCCTAAGTAGGAATTTGTACCTTTATAGGATTGCTATCTTAACCTATAAATAAGCACCCCTTGTAAGCTCTAGAAGATCAGACAGTTTTGAGTGAAGTAGAAAGCAAGCTATGGCCCTACCTTAGAATCGTATAGCAATGATACTAATGCAACAATCATCTAGGACTTTTCTATACTCAAAGACTTCAATTACAAGGGTCAACCAATCAACAATTTCATCAATAGAATTGGTACCTGAAAATTTCAGGATGTCCCTCTTGATTTCCTTTTACCAATCCAGTTCATGAAATTCTTGTGCACAACGATAAGCATTCCTCCTTTGGGGAAAAGACTGCACATTTTCTGAAGAAGAGGAATCACCATTCAATTCTTCAGTTCTGGAATGAGACCGAGAGTTGTTTGCTTCGGCCTTTAGGTGCTGAACTTCTCGGGTCAAGGCATTGATTTGTTCTTGCATATGTTGTAAATTCTTAGTAGGTGAGTGCACTTCGTTCAATGGAATGGCTCTGCCACCTTGACATCTAGCTTGTCTTGGAGGCATTGTCCTCTCCTCCAAAGCTCTGATATTAAATGATGTAGGCAAAGGCTTGGTGACTAAGTCAAAAGTGAAAAAAAAAAAAAAAAAGGATCAAGAGAGTGACTTGTAGAAATTTGAGCAGAAATTTCAGTTCTGCATGTCGTTAGGAAAATGGTCGTATCTCTCAATCAATAGGTCAGAATGGAGTGATTCCAATTGTAAACGAACAAGGACTTGTAGATCTACAACTTTTGTGTTTTGAGTTTTCACAGATAAGTGCAATGGAACTAATTAGAACGTGAAAATGACAAGGGACTTCAATGGTTGCCCCTCTAGGCTTCCAATGAAGCTGGTGGGGCATCAATTCTTCTAGATTGATGGCTACAACTCTTCAAGGATGTAGACTTTGAAAAGCTCCAACTCTTCAAAGACAGAGTGAAAACTCTTCTAAGTTTTCATGCATATGAACTCCTCAAGGTTCAAAAGAATGCTCAAGGCAATTTCATTCATCCAGTCAAGTCTAGGAAGTAGCAGCTACTAAAGAAAGATTATTAAAACAGAATATTTTCAATGTACAGGAAATGACAAAGTCAACAATGAGAACCTTGTTGGTTATGGAAAGTCAACAATGAAAATCTTGTTAGTTATGGACTTGTTGAGAAGACTGATGGGCTTGAATGCGAGCTGATCTTCTTGGCTGAGCAAATGTTGTGGAACTTGCCAATGAGGGCTTGTTGGTGAGAGAGTGTTGCAGATTGCATCATTGGTTTCCTATAGATTGAAAATAAAGATTAGTATAGTTTCCTTATTGTATAACAATACTTGTAGATGATCATGCTTTATATGGGGAAGCTATAATCTCACTATCTTCTACTTTAATACTTAGGTTTAGAGTAGGGAGGTGAACACTAATAACCCTTTTTCCCTTTTTAGTTGTGTAGTCCGAGTATGCCTTTTCTAATACCATGCACTCTTCTAGGGCAGAAAATTTTGGGAAAGGTTTCTTTTTAAGTTTATAGACCTTTCTCAAATAAGTGAAATTGTCTATTGTTCCCATCCATTAGTATATATTTGATGACATTTATGCCACATCTCTCTTTCTTTCTCATGAAAGGTTATAAGAAACCATTTTCTTTTTATGGTATTTTCGGGAAAGTAAAATAATTCTTTTACCTTTTCATTTACCTCATTGACTACTTCAAGGACATAGAGACCCCTATCTTCATCTCGATATCCCATATCAGAGAGAGGAGACCTAGGCCTAGAGGCCTGACTGGATGTTTCTAATGGCTCATTAACTATAGAAGCAAAAGTTGAGGGGGGCAAGTCAACTCTATATTGAGGTTGATTGACCTACTCTCTTATTTATTTAATACCTTCTAGCTTAATGATTGGCACTGAGGGGGTATAGAATCTAGGTTGAAACTTTGCTCTCTTTTTTTTTTTGAAGTTTAATCTTACACTTTTAAATGGAGCAAATTGGATTTTGTCATCCCACTCTTTAAACACAATTACTTCCTCCATTTGTTTGTTAACTTGTTTGAAAAATTCAACAACCTTTTCTTATATCCATTTTTTAGGTAATTTAACTTGATCCCATGTAATTGTTTTAAGAACCATAACATTAGATTTTGACCTACTAGTCAAAAACAATGAAGCAGTCCTTTTAAGCATATCTTGCTAGAATTTCTTTAATTCTGAGGACATTGATGTTCATAATAACCTTATAATGTATCTTGTAAATAAGGATTAGATTTTCTGAAGATGGCATCATATCAAATCCATCAATTTTAATATCCAAACATAGAGCATGCATCAAATTAAGATTTAATAATGGTAGGGTAAAATTCAAAAAACAAGAGAACCAAATAAGCTCATCACTAAGAGTAGATTCAATTTACTCCTAATAAGGAGTCATTGAAATAGTTGTGTCTCTTATCTCAAATACATATAATTGCTAAGTTATTTAAACCCAATCTAGTTGTGTCTATATGTTTTCTTATGCAAGCTAATAAGCTCTTAGGATAGCAAAACAAAATCATTGTAACCCTAAGTTAAGGGTAAAACTTCTTCTACAATTTTAATAACACAATCAATTTTAGAAAAGAAATTTCCCCATTTATAAACCTAGAAGACAAAGAATAAGAAAGAGAAAGAGTCCAATTTTATAAATAATTATTGTCTAAATTTTAACTAATTATTATTTCATTATTTCTATTCCTAGAAGAACTATCCCCTATAAACAGTCAATCGGGTCTTAACCTATTCATGCCTTACCATATTACTATCAACATCTTAAGCCACAACCCTACACACCTATACGGCAAACATGGGTACAAAGGTAGTGCAACTTGGGTTTTCAACGATGAGACATCAAAGAGTCTAAGTGGCAGTTCAACTACTTAGAGGATTAGAATTCCTCTAGGTACAAGGCTTTGACACCATTCTTATATTGGCAGCATAGAGATATATAGAAACTAATTTAAATGTACTGAAGTAAAAGAAGACAATATAGAAAAGAATAACTGCTGCCAAAAGAATAAAGACTCGAGCAAAAGAGCTACCAGGTTTAAATATTTGCCATCTTGATGCTTTTAAAATTGTAAAAACAAATGCATTGGATAAGGGATATAGGGGAATTCTGAAACAAAAAATTCATTCCCAAGAATAGCTCATTATATTCACTTCAAGAGTATGGAAAAGAGTTTGACTTCATTATTCTACTATCAAAAAAGAAATTCGTGCTATTGTTTTATGCATTTGAAAATTTGAAAGTGATTTGATAAATTAGAAATTCCTTCTTTATATTGACTACAAAGCAGTGAAAGATGTACTTACAAAAGATATTAAGAACATAGTCTCTAAACAAATCTTTATTAGATGGCAAGGAATTCTATCTATATTTGATTTTCATATAGAGTTTATTGATAGAACAACAAAATCTCTCACTGATTTCCTAACTCGTGAGTATCTGTAGGGATTTAGATAGTAAGAGACCCTTAATATAGGGGTTGCAATCCCTAGCCAACTCAATTATTTCATTGACTAAGGATGCTTCAAGTTCAAAACTAGTAGAAGTTGATAAACTTCAAGAAGACACTTATGAGTGAGCTTTGGATACAACCTTAACATATTGTTTAATTCCATATTATATATAATATGGAGCCTGTAGCAACGAATATAATGTTTGGTGTAGGCTTGAAAGTTGACTTGATGATCATTTTGTGTGAATGACTCTTTGAAATGAAAAGGGATGTCTTGTTAGCTAGAAATGAAGTTATAGGCTCATCCTTCAGGAATTAAACCATTTAAACCCAATAAGAAAAGGTAATTAGAACAATTACTTTTTTTTTTTAACAAAATTCAATGGATTCAAATTCTCAAAGTTTTAAAGACATAATTGCAATGGATGTAATGTTTATTATATATACAAAAGTTTATTTCATAATCATTATGTATGAATAAAAGAAATTTTAGTCTAGGTTACCTACCCTATTTGTTGAAAGGGTAAAAAATAGGTTAAAATTCTATCATACTTTAGTTATACATACGGAAAATTAGCCATAAAGGTTATAGCAGAAGGAGTTAAAATCTATAATGAGATAAAACTACATAGGTAGTTGCAAAATGAAAAAATACAAGGAAATAAAGCCCCAAGTAATTTCTATGAACAAATGGGTTATCCACTCATGAAATATCCTAAAAACTTCCTAAAAAAATTAAGAAGAATTATAAACCCATGGCTTAAAAGAAATCCTTTTATGAAAAGGAAAAGTTGAAAAAAAGAAACAGTCTAGTCCATAAGAAAAGAAAAAGAAAATAGTTGTTTGTTACAAATGTGGAAAAATAAGCTATTATTATAATAAATGCAAAAAGAAACAAAAACAATTTAAAAATTAGTTGTAAATGAAGACCATAAGAGGTCACTTATGCATATTTTTTTTTAAACAAAAGATGAATCTAAGGAATTGGATTTAGAAGTAGATCTTCTAGGAGAAAAAAAATGAAACTACTTTTGAAGACAATTCTAGTAATAGTTATAACAATCAATGTAACTATTATCAAGTTTTATGTAAAAGTAATGGCTCTTAATCTTTACAAAAAAAAAAAAATCTAATATTAGATCTTATTGATAAGATTATAGATCATCTAAAAGAAAAAAGAGAATAGTTAGAGAAGTATCTTTATCTATCTCAAAATAAGATTAGAGTTAAGGAACCAAAAGAAGATTATAAGTTAAAACATGTTATTAAAAAGATTAGAAATAATCATTCTAATTTAAAAACTAGAACAATAGCAATAAAACCTTCAATTAGAGAGCTTAAAGTTGAAATCAATAAGTTAAAAATAGAAATAAAAGACTCAAAAGAAAGAGTTTTAGTTTTTGAATATATAAATGAACATTTGGACATTCCAAATGCTTCATTAGAAGAAGAGTTAAGTATTCTTCAATATATTAATGTCACTGATAGGGTAATTACTCATAAGTGGCATACTTAGATTACTATAATAGTCAATAAAGAATATATCTTTTCAACTATTTCCTTAATTGATTTAGGTACAAACATAAATTGTATTAATCATTCAAAAATAACAGAAGTGTTAAACACTACTAATAAAAACAATCTTGTTATTAAATACAAGCTATCTCATGCAGTAATATGCAACGAAGGAATTTGCATTAAGATTCCTTTCATATTGGTTAAAAACCTATCTTAGGATATTATTTTAGGAAATCCTTTCCTACACATGCTATACCCTATTAAGGAAATTAGTGATAAAGGAATTTTCTCAAAAATAGATGGAAAGCTTATTAGTTTTAAATTTATATCTACCCCTCAATATAGAAAGATAGACACACTTCAAAACTTAGTAAGGAGAAAAAAGAGATTTATTCAATCTCTTCATAATAAGGTTAAAAAAATAAATATTTACAAGAAGAGATAAATACTTTTGTTATACAAGTTAAAATATAGAAATTATAAAAGAAGTTAGAAAGATGGTTTGTGTAGAAATCCCTACTACTTTTTAGGATAGGAAAAAGCTTATGGTAGAATTACCATATGAAGTGATTTTTAATGAAAGCCAAATACCTACCAAAATTAGGTCCATAACTATGGGACCTAGGCATTTAAAGATCTAAAAAAATAAATAAATAAATGATCTCTTAGAAAAGGTAATAGCCTATAAAGTTGCTAACATTTTATGTGAAAAATGCTATAGAATTGGAGTGAGCAATTCCAAGATTGGTTATTAATTATAAACCTTTAAATAAAGCCTTGAGATGGTTAAATCAAAGCAGCCATCATTTTCAATAACCTCTCTCTTGATACAAACTCCATTAAAGTCATTATAATATAAAGAAATCATTATAACCATGAGTTAATGGTAAAGCCTCTTCTACTATTTTAATAATGGTTTGACTAGTGATCGTGAGTTCTTTCATGTCTAACAATCTTTGCTAAATGAAGGGACCATTTGAACCATGAACCACTCATTTGTTAGACTAAAAAAAGAACTATATTAAAAATGAAAGAATTGATTCAAATCATATATTCAATATTACTCTTATTAGTACAAAATTTACCCTCATAATAGTGCAATTAAATTACAATGAATTTCCTTATAAGATAAAAATAAAGTACACTTAATTATAATTTATACTACTAAAATCAAGTTCTCAAGAAATTTGTATATTATTTAGAATTGTTTTACTAGAAAATAACATTTTTCTATATATTATCTTCTTTTGACTAAGAAAAATGTTTCTTGATATCAATAGATACAATTGTAAGTTTTGGAACTTTTGAGGTTCCGAAGCAAGTTTGTAATAACTTTATCTTTTTTACTGAAACAACTAAACCAACTCTTTCAATGACCTTTAATTTAAAGGAACTATTCCTCCAAAATGCTTTACAAAAACTATAGAAGTGTTAAACACTACTGATAAAAGCAAACTTCTAATTAAATACAAGCTATATTAGGCAACAATATGCAATGAAAAAATTTGCATTTATTATGCATATTGATAGAAAAGTAACTTGGCAAATCCTTTAATATATGGCATGCACAAGAAAGGATTTCCCAAAATAACATCATATGACAGGCTTGAGACAGCTTGTACTTAATAATAAGTTTGCTTTTATCATTAATGTTTAACACTTTATTGTTTCTAAAAAGTATTTTGAAGGAACAATTCCCTTATTAATACAATTCATGTCCACACTTGAATCAATTAAGGTAATAGTTGAAAAGATATACTCTTTATTGACTACTACTGTAATTTGAGTATGCCACTTATGGGTAACAACCATAATTAAAGGAATCTTCTTTTTTAAAGTGGATTGTCCTTTCCTCCTATAATTTTGTTAAAGTAATAGCTTTATTAAAGCTATCCTAGCAACAATCTTTTCATCAAAAGTTGTTTGTCCTTTTGCCATTTACAACTTATATGGGTCTAAGAAATCTTGCATAATATCATCATTAATGTGCCTCTGGCTGCTTTCAGCTTGGTTCTTTTAGGTGTCTTGATCTAGTTGGAGTAAAGCAATCATCATTTTCAATAATCTCTATTTTGATATTGACTCCATTAAAGCCTTTAATATCTCTTTGGAACTAGTGGGCTTTTGTGGTAGAGCCTTAGGTCTATTTATGTAAATAACTGCTTTTTTTGTATAAACTCCATCATAAACAAAGTCAAATTTCTTCCACTATCAGATATTAATCCATCTTGCCAACCATGGAATATGTCTAATATCAACATTTAGGACATTAACTTGTTTGGCCATAATTGTGTAGTCCCATTTAATGGTCCAAGGGACATGATACTAGGTTGCAAACATTAATAATAGGTCTTTAACTTCTTCATTTACTTCACAAAAATATTCATAAATAGTTCTCACTTTGTTTTATAAGGCTAGATGATGTAACCTTTAATTAAAAAAACTAAGTTTTAAACCAATTTGGAAATCTTTTTGGATCATTCAGAAAATTTATTTGAGTGAACCAGCTAAATTTTCTCTATTGATTTTCATATAATAAAGCCTTTTCTCATGCTTTGATATAATCAAAGTAATTATAGGTTTTAACCTTTCAGCATTTTTTCAATTCTTTATAGCCAAAGAGATCCCCTTGTCAATCTTTTGGATAAAGAATCTTCTTTATCTTGAATTTGGCATAGGCCCAATCTCTAAAGCCATACCTAAATCCAAATCTATATCCTCTTTTTATGGGTTCAATAACCACAAAACTTGTTCCATGTAATATCTATTGATAATACAAGCAATCCGTCATATTATTATGAGGATACATATCATCTTTGAGATTAAAACAAGCGACCTCACTAGATCTAAGTTGAGCATAATTTTTTTCCATAGCACATAAAAAATCTATGTGGTTTGGACTTAAAGGATATGTAATCAATTTGTCCAAAACTTGCTCATAAGCATCATTACAAAGTTTATTAACTTTTTTTGCTTTTGCATCATTAACCGAATCCTTAACCAACTTTGCTAGGAGCTAAGGTGCTTGTAAAAGAGGCCTTTTACTTATATCTTAGTTCCTTGTCAAAATTCACATGTTAAGAAATCTGATAAAGAAATTTCCTTGAATAAACTCAATATCAAAATCAAACACAAAAAGTATTCCTTGTCATCTAGCAAAGATTTGTTTAGATGTAATGTTTTTAACATCTTTAGTAAATAAATCTTTTACTGCCTAATAATTTATTCTTAAGAGAAATTTCTAATTTAATAGATGACTTTCAAAATTTTGAATACATAATACAATGGCTAAAATATCTTTTTTAGAAATAGAGTAGTTAGCTCTAGCTCTTCTCTAGATTCCTGAAGTGAATCGAACTAATGATTCTTTTGAATTAATCCTTTGCTTAAGGATTCCTCCATAACCCTTTTCTAATGCATCAGTTTCAATTATTTTGAAAGTATTAGGATGAGGGAGGCTAAGACATGGCAGTTACTTTGTCTTTATTTTTATCTTCTTAATTGCCTTCATATGTTCATACATATACTCGGGAGGATTTTTTGTACTCTACTTTGGAATAATTTCATTGGCAGTTACTTTGTCTTTATTTTTATCTTCTTAATTGCCTTCATATGTTCATCCATATACTCGGGAGGATTTTTTGTACTCTACTTTGGAATAATTTCATTTTTTTTTGGCTGATATAGCTAAACTAGTTTTTTTTAATGACCTTTAACAATAGGTTTGAACGTTTAAAGTGTTGTTCATTTGTATTAGAAAATACTAACACGCCATCAGTATAAATAATAGTAAATGCTAAATAAATGTTAAATATTTCATTCATAATTTTTGAAAATTAGAGGGTGCATTTTTTAATTCAAAAGGCATTACATTTTATTCATAGTGTTTAAATGGAACTATGAATGTGGTTTTGTATTTATCTTTCTCATAAATCTAGATATGCTAATAACTATATTTCATATCAAATTTTGAAAATATTTGAGTTTCATAAAACCTATTTAACAAATCTTTTTTATTAGGTATAGGATATTTAATTTATCTTAAGGTCTTATTTAAAGGCTTATAATTAATAACCAATCTTAGAACTCCTCACTTTAGTTCAATAGTATTTTCCATATGAAATGTTGAACAACTCTATGGGCTATTACTTTTTCTAATATGTCCTTTCATTAAAAGGTAATTTATTTCTTTTTTATAAATTTCTAAATGCCTCGGTTCCACAACTATAGGCTTGACTTTAGTAGGTATTTGACTTTCATTAAAAGTCATTTCATATAGTAATTCTACCATATGCTTCTTCTTATCCCAAAAAGTAATAGGAACTTTTGCACAAACCATGCTTTCTTTCTTATAATAATGTGATGGATCTTTTCAAACTAGATTCTGTTTTGATAAAAACATTTTTTGAATTTATCCATATAATCCTCAGGTTTTGATTCTTCTTCAGTAATTTGTTCCTCTTTTCCTAATACAAAAGCAACTTTTTTCTTTTAACCCATGATTTTTTAACTTTTTGATTATTTCATCAACTAATTTTGTTTTTTCAAGACTTTTACCTAACATAATCTATTTTTTCTGATGACATGGGTTTAAATAAACCTTTTTTTTTTTACCATTTTTAGTTTAACTAAAGGTCTTAGACCTTGCTAATCTACTTGTTCAATTTTATTATTCAACTTTATTAAGTAGATTTCCTATAGATTAAAGATAAAAATTAGTATAATTTCCTTACTCCATAATGGCACTATTAAAGGGTTTTGCTTTGTATGGTAAGGCTACAACCTCACGGTCCTATATATTAACACTTAGGTTAAGTACAAATGGGTATATACTTATGTCTATTTTTCCTTTTTTTGTAACATATTCTTAATATGCTTTCTTAACGACTATACATTTGTCCGAGGTAGGAAAATTTGGGAAAGGTTTTCTCTTAAATTTGTAGGCCTTTTCCAAATAGGTGAAAATATCTATAACTCTCATACCATTGGTTTATATCTTATAGTGTTTATGCCATATTTCTCGTTCTTTTTCATTAAAGGTTATAAAAAAAATCATTTTCTTTTTATAGTATTTTCAAGACAGAAAATAACTCTTTTAACTTTTCATTTATCTCATTGAATACTTTGAGGACATATAGACTCTTATCTTCATCTTGGTATCTTATATTAGATAAAGAAGGTGACCTAGGCCTAGAAGTTTGGTTGCATGTTTCTAGTGGTTCATCAACCACAAAAGCAAAAGTTAAGGGAGGAAAGTCAACTTTATACTGAAGTTGACTAATCTACTATCTTGTTTTTCTAGTACCTTCCAATTAAGTGATTAACACCAAGGAGGGAGAAAATCTAGGTTTGACCTTTTCTCTTCCCTTTTGGAGGTTTAACATCACACTTTTAGATGGAGCAAATCAGATTTCAACATCCCTATCTTTGAATTCAATTATTTTTTCTATTTGTTTGTTAACCTATTTAAAAGATTCAACTACTCTTTCTAGCATCCAATCTAGTAGCATGTTTTAGTGCTACCTGTATTATCCTAATATGGATAAATTTATACTTTTGTTGATGTAACTTAATAAGTTCTTGAAGTAGGAAAAAGAAATCGTTATAACCCTAAGTTAAAGGTAAGACTTCTTTAATGGTTCTCGTCACATTATCAATTTTAGAAAAGAAACTTTCCTATTTATAAACCTGGGAAGATAAAGAAGAAGGAAAAGTCTAATTTTGTCAATATTTATTATCTAAATTTTCACTAATTATTAGTTCTTTATTTCTATTAAAAGAACTACCACTTCTAAATAGTCGATTAGGTCTTAACCTATCCATGTCTCACCATATCACTGTTAACATGTTAAGCCATAACCTTACGTGCCTACACACAACAAACATGGGTACAAAGGCAACGTGACTTGGGGTTTCAACAATGAGACATTAATAAGTTTAAGTTTTTCAACTACTTAAAGGTCAATGTTTACATAGAAAGAAGGCACTAATACTATTCTTATTTTAGCAGCACAGGATCATAAGCATATATATGAAAACTAATTTAACTAAATTAAGTATACTAATGTAAAAGAAAGAAACTTAAAACAAATAACAACAAAATTAAAATACCTATAGAAATGAGACTTTCATTAACCATCAGATGTCATTACAAGTTTATAATTTACAAAGGAAAGGAGATACAAGCTTAAAGAGAGAGAACGAAAAGGAAATTAGACTCTACCTTTAAAGTAGCTGAGAGGTTTTATTTATATAAAAGAAAAGGTAATAATCATAATTAAAGGAATCTTCTTTTTCAAAGTGGGTTGTCCTATCCTCCTTTACTTTTGTTAAAGTAGTTTTATTAAAACTATCCTAGTTGCAATCTTTTCATCAAAAGTTATTTGTCCTTTTGCTCTTTATAACTCATATAAGTCTTGGAAATCTTGCATAATATCATCATTAATGTGACCTTAAAAGGTCACTAATGCATATCTTTTTATTAGAAGATAAATCAAACTTAGAAGTAGATTTTCTTAAAGAAAAAGAAAACTCTACCTCTGAAGATTCTAATAATAGTTATAACGATCAGTGCAACTATTATTGAGTTTTATGCAAAAGTAATGACTTATTAAGAAAAAAACCTTTTCATCTATTTGGAAAGCTAATAAGAAAGACAAATATTAATCAGTCTTGCCAACCATGGAACATGTCTAATATCAACATTTAGGAGATTAACTTGTTTTGCCATAATATTTAATGCACCTTTTGAATTTCAAAAAGTCATGAATGAAATATTTAATGCTTATTCATCATTTACAATTGTTTATATTGATGATGTGTTACTATTTTTTTAACATAATCAAACAACACTTTAAAAATGTAAACCTATTTTTAAAAGTTATTGAAAAAGCTGGTTTAGCTATATTAACCAAAAAGATGAAGTTACTCTAAACTAGACTTAGATTTCTTTGTTACTTCATTAAAAATGGAACTATTGTTCCTATTGACTGAGCAATTGAGTTTGCTTTTAAATTTCCTAATGAAATTAGAGAAAAATAATAGTTACAAAGGTTTTTAAGTTGTCTAAATTATATTTCAGAATTTTACAAAAAATTAGCTTATGATGTTAAACCTTTGTTTGAAAAGTTACAAAAAATCCTCCCGAGTGAATAGATGAACATATGAAGGTAGTTAAGAAGATAAAATAAAAAAACAAAGGAATTGTCATGTCTTAGCTTCCCTTATCCTAATACTTTTAAAATAATTGAAACTAATGCATCAAAAAAAGGTGATGGAGGAATCCTTAAGTAAAGGATTAATCCAAAAGAATCATTAGTTTGATTTACTTCAAGAGTTTGAAGAGGAACTAGAGTTAATTACTCTACTATTAAAAAAGGAATTTCAGCCACTGTACTATACATTAAAAAATTTGGGAGTGATCTATTAAATTAGAAATTTCTTCTAAGAATAGATTGTAAGGTAATAAAAATGTCCTTACTAAAAATGTTATAAATATTGCATCTAAACAAAGCTTTGCTAGATGGCAAGGAATATTTTTTATGTTTAATTTTGATATTGAGTTTATTAAAGGAAATTATAATTCTCTGCCAGATTTTAACTTATGAATTCTTACAAGGAACCAAGACATGAGTAAAAGGCCTTTCATATATGGGCCTTAGTTCCTAGCAAAGTTGGTTAACTCACCAACTAAAGATGCAAAAGTGAAAGAAGTTGATAAACTTCATAATGATGCTTATAACCAAGCTTTGGATAAATCCATTACTTATCTTTTAATATCAAAGCACATAAATTTTTTATGTGCTATTAAAAAAGACTATGTTGGGCTTAGATCTAATGGGGTCACTCATTCTTATTTTAAAGATGATATATACCTTATAATAATATAAAGGATTGTCTATCTATATTATCAACAGATACTATATGAAGTAACCTCTGTGGTTATTAAACCCATAAAAAGAGGATTTGGATCCTAGATCTAGGTATGACTTTAGAGATTGAGCCTATGCCAAATTTAAGATAAAGAAAATTTTTTATCTAGAAGATTGGCAAAGGCCTCTTAAGGCCTTTTATGATGCTTATCTAGTGTTTCCTTAAGAGACCACAAATTTGTGAGTATTTAAAGGGAGAAAAAGAGTAGAACAAAGCTATAGAGGAAGGAAAAGATGATGATGGTGATAAGAAA
>JAHOYR010004885.1:0-11273 GCA_023213295.1 Bruguiera hainesii
CTGATTTTAGGTCAGTAGTTGGAGGACACATAAATCTTGTTTGTGAATGGTTGGATTTGGTTTTTGTGAACTGCAAGGGTAGGTTTTCCATTCAAACCGAAGCCTCTCAATTCTGGTAACTCTCTGTTCTCTCATCTGTGGCAGCTTTGATCAACCATGTAATTGAAAGATTGTTTGTGGTCCGATCGAGCTTATTTTTGGTTAGTAGTTGGAGGACACATGGATCTTGTTTGTGGATGGTTGGATTGGGTTTCTGTGAACTGCAAGGACAAGTTTTCCATTCGAACCGAAACATCTCAATTCTGGTAACTCTTTGCTCTCTCATCCATGGCGGAATTGGTAAACCATGTGGATGATTACTGATCTGTGGTTCGATTGAGCTGAAATTTGGACAGCTGGTAGGGGACATCTGGAGGTTCATCTTGAACAGTTGGATTACTGCCTTGAAGTTGACTTGTTGAGTTGTAGTTGACAGTACATGGTTGACTTGTCTTACTTAACTCATAAGTCTCTCGTTTAATCCAAATTAAATTTTGTTCAATTTGTTTGATGTAATTGAGGTTGTGTACCTCTATTGTACTCACTTAATTATAGTGGAGCTGACCTCTGATTTAGAGTGTCCGTGGTTTTTCCCCTCTTTTGATTTGAAGGGGTTTTCCACGTAAAATTGATGTGTTCTCTTACATGGTTCATTTGCATTGTCATTTTTGTTATTCAATCATCTCCTCACAGGTTCAAGCAAGTGGGAGAAATTTTTTTGGAGCTATTTATACTCCGTTGTGCCTCCCTTTCTCCCATCAGAGTGGTATCAGAGCCTGGTTGGTGTAGCTTGTTTGAATGATGGAGTTGAATATGAATAAATTGGTTTGTTTGAATGTCACGAATTATCATATATGGAGGAGTAAAATGAAGGATCTCCTATTTGTGAAGAAATTGCATTTGCCAGTATTTGCTATTACGAAATTTGTGTTTAAAACTGATGAAGAATGAGAATTTGAGCACGAATATGTTTGTGATTTTATACGGTAATTTATTGATGATAATGTTTATAATCACATTTGCAATGAGACACATGCATGGACTTTATGGAGCAAACTTGAGACTTTGTATACTTCAAAGTATGGTAATAACAAGTTGTTCTTGTTAAAGAAAATGATGCAGTTGAGATATAATGAAGGGAGTTCTGTTGCTGACCACTTAAATGAGTTCCGGGGTCTCATTGATCAGCTATCAGGCATGTGCATTAAGTTTGATGACGAAGTTCTTGGGTTATGGTTACTTGCTACCTTACCTGATTCTTGGGAGACTTTTCGAATGTCTCTCGCAAATTCTGCTTCCGGTGGTATTTTATCAGTGGAACTTGTAAAGGGTGGTGTGTTGAATGAGGAGATGAGAAGGAAATATCAGGGTTCATCATCATCCAAATCAGAGGTTTTAATTACTGAAAATAGGGTGAGAAGTCAAGGAAAAGGAAATGATAAAAATGGTAGAAGTAAAAGTCGAAGCAAGTCATGATCTAAGTTACAAGAATGTCTAGTGTCATTATTGCGGGAAAATGAGTCACATTCAGAAAAAGTGTTACAAGTGAAAGAGAGAAAATAAAGATGGCAGTGATAGGCACGAGAAAAAGAATGTGAGTAATGATCGTATTGCTACTGCATCCACTTTTGGTACTGGTGACCTCATTATTGTTTGTGATAAGAATGTGATTAATTTGACATCTCATGAGACTGATTAGGTCATAGATAGTGGTGCTTCTCTTCATGTTACTTCAAGAATGGAGTTCTTCACAACATATACTCCTGATGATTTTGGAGTTTTGAAGATGGATAATAACGATTTAGCAAAAGTCATTGGCATTGGTGATATTTGCTTAAAGACCGATAATGGAGTACAGCTGACATTAAGGGATGTTAGACATGTCCTTGATATCCATTTGAATTTGATTTCAATAGGAAAACTAGATGATGAAGGTTTTTGCAATACCTTCAGTGATGGCGAATGGAAGTTTACCAAAGGCTCCTTAATTATGACACGAGGTAGGAAATACTTTAATTTATATTTCATGCAAGCTGTTATCTTCAAAGATGTTGTAAATGCAGCAGATAATGATAATTCTATTGAATTATGTCATAAACGGCTCAGGCACATGAGTGAAAATGGAATGGATTGTTTGGTAAGAAAGAACCAACTTCTAAACATAAAGAGTGTAGTTTTAAAGAAGTGTCCTCGCTGTCTTGTTGGGAAACAAAATAGAGTTACATTTAAAAGTCACTCGCCTTCAAGGAAATCAAAGTTGCTTGAATTGGTGCATTCTGATGTATGTGATCCTTTGAAAGTATGCTTACTTGGTGGTGCTCTTTATTTTGTGACTTTTATTAATGATCACTTAAGGAAGCTTTGGGTTTATGTGTTGAAGACTAAAGATCAAGTTTTTGATGTATTTAAACAATTTCATGCCTTTGTTGAGAGACAGAAAGGTAAGAAGCTGAAATGTATCTGCAGTGATAATGGTGGTGAGTATAGTGGTCCATTTGATGAATACTGTAGAAAGTATGAGATCAGACACTAAAGGACACCTCCTAAGACACCACAGTTAAATAGTTTAGCAGAAAAAATGAACAGAACATTGATTGAGAGAGTCAAATGTCTTCTTTCAGATGCAAGATCTATTTAGTTTTCGTAGGTCTATACTCTAGGTAATTTTCTGTATGCAGTTTTGATCAACCGTATAATTGAAAGATTGTTTGTGGTCCGATCTAGTTGATTTTTGGTCAGTAGTTGGAGGACACATAGATCTTGTTTGTGAACGGTTGGATTTAGTTTCTGTGAACTGCAAGGGCAGGTTTTCCATTCAAACCGAAGCCTCTTAATTCTGGTAACTCTCTGTTCTCTCATCTGTGGCAGTTTTGATCAACTGTGTAATTGAAAGATTGTTTGTGGTCCGATCGAGTTGATTTTTCGTCAGTAGTTAGAGGACACATAGATTTTGTTTGTGGATGGTTGGATTGGGTTTCTGTGAACTGCAAGAGCAGGTTTTCCATTCGAACCGAAGCATCTTAATTGTGGTAACTCTCTATTCTCTCATCTGTTGCAGAATTGGTAAACCGTGTGGCTGATTACTGATCCGTGGTCCAATTGAGCTAAAATTTGGACATCTAGAGGTTCATCTTAAATGGTTAAATTACTGCCTTGAGATCTACTTGTTGAGTTATAGTTGACAGCACGTCGTTGGCTTGTCTTGCTTAACTCATAAGTCTCTCGTTTAATCCAAATTAAATTTTGTTCAATTTGTTTGAAGTAATTGAGGTTGTGTACTTCTATTGTACCAACTTGATTATAGTGGAACTAACCGCTGATTCAGAGTGTCTGTGATTTTCCCCTCATTTAATTTAAAGGGGTTTTCCATGTAAAATTGACGTGTTCTATTGTATGGTTCATTTGCATTGTCATTTTTGTTATTCAATCATCTCTTCAGAAGTTCAAGCAAGTGAGAGAAGTTTTTTTGGAGTTATTTATACTTCGCTGCGCCTCCCTTTCCCCCATCATTTCAAATTTAGATTATTTTTCTTTCTTTCAATTACCATTATCTGTCCCCAACTATAACCTTATAAAATTGGTCATTACAGAAGTTGGGGTCTATCGTGTCCCCAACTTATAATCTAGAACTAGCCCCACTGCTCCAAGCTCTCCAGAAATTTATGAAAAACCTAATGTGCATAGAAAATAGCCACTTTAACCAAATGGACCATCGGTAGTCAGCAATTAGACCCGAAAAACATACTAGAACAAGTTGGCATTGAGTTTCCTCCTTATGTCAATAACTTGAGGCTAGGTTTCTAATCCCATATGAATTTCAAACTCAAATCTGTGGGAAGCATTGGTGCATCACACGGTGCAGTGGTGAAAAGGAAGATGGCATAAAGAAATTCATCTAATTGTTATGCAGCCAATTGCTTACACTCTAAAACACCAATCACAGACCAGGTCCAGTGGAGTTCCACATTCCATCAACACATGCAAAGATTTTAGTGATCAGAAGATGCAAATGACCAAACTAGATGATAGTGGTGAGTAAGAACATTTATTAAGTTCCATCCTAAAAGTTAAGCAGAAGGAATCCCACCCTGAACACTTTATTAACTTCTGATAGCTTCAGATTTCTAAATACAAATTACAGACACTAAGCAGCAAAGTTGCAAATTTATTAATAACTAAATACTCTTGCATTTCAGACAAGGCCTTCAGACATGTGTGAAGTCAAGAGAGGCAAAAACCCTAAATTCAGAAAGTATCCAGGCTTCACCATTGATTTAAAACCATGTTTATTAAAACCTCCACCATTGACTATTAACCAACAAAATGAAAGGGAAAACAACAGTTTATATATTTTCAGAAGAAAGGGCAAAACAAATACAGTCGGCATACGAAGAGTAAATAACAACCAGGAAATGTAATCCTGATGTGTCCTAACACATTCACAATTTTATGGAACCATAAACAAAAAAGGCACTGCAAGAGGCTCTTACATGGCAGCATTAAGGGAAAAGCCCCGTTTTAACAGTGACTCAAAACCTACGACCTCTCAAAGTCACATAAAGTAACGATAGCGTTACACCATGACTCATGGCTCAACCTTCAAGACACGTCTTCCATTTTAATTTCTGCCCATACTGCCACAAACAAAGCACACCTTGATGCATTCATAATAAAACTTCCAACAGTTTTATTAAACCATGAATCACACAAAAAGACACAGACCTGCCTTTCAAATTCAGCTAGCAATATGACTGCCTAACCTATCCAAAAAAGAAAAACAAAGGACAAACATTAAACTTTAATTGTTAAGTAAAAAGCTTAAACAAAATAAAACAACTGAATAGCATTTTGATGATGAAAAATGAGAAAACACTCTAAAATATTTGCAAGAATACCATACTTGTTACTGTCAATATAACATAAACTAGTAATTTTAAACCTATCTGAAAAGAAATATTAATATTAATATTAAAAATTTTCCAGGTAATGTTAGGTGCGGAGCACACAAAAACACTTGTATTATCAAGAATATATGACAAGATAACAAAATTGAAGAAAAAACATGCAAATTGAAATCCCTTTATACCTTGATTTGGTGCAATTTCCTAAGACAAGAAATACTAAATTGTATCAGGCTTCTCATCTTGGAATTGGTGAAATTAATTTGAAAGCATTTTAACCGTAAACGATGAGAATCTATAACTGATTGCCAGAGAAGTCACTTGCCCTTTTCCACAGTCGGCTTGCTTGGTGGATAAGGTCACACGCTTGAAGCGCCCCAAAAATGGCAACAAAAAAAAAAAACTTAAGTATGACATTTGACAACTTCAATCAGTTTTATTGTTATCGGTCAATGTATTTTTTTTTTCTCTCTCTTTTACCTCAACAATACTTAATTTTAAATTTTAACAGATTTATTTAAATTTCATTTTAATTTATCAATTTAATTAAACCAATTCACTTTATTTTATTTTTATATCATCATTTTCCATCGATCTATATATTTAAAAATTTTTAGTCAATTTGATAATAAGATAATAATACTAGAATAACTTAAATTGATATATGATAATAATTTATATTTTTATTTAAATTTTAATAATTTATTGATTTTATATTTATATTTTTTTATTCAATAATCACACATATTTTTTATACACCTTTTTCTTTTTAATTTTTTGGCGAAAGATCATTGAGAAAATAACACTAAATTTATTAAATTTGTTTGGAATATTTGAAAGAAAATAACATACATTGTGTCACTTAGATACAAAATTACATATAATTATATGATAAAAATATGTCTGACATGATATAACATATATCAATATATAAGTAGCCACTGACAACTGCATTGAGTGAATGAAAGAACAAAAGTATGAGCTCTACCATACATTTAGATGATAAGCCCGGAGCAATTCGCCGCAGCGCTTGTAAAACATATTCATCTAGGCATTGATGAAAACCTTAAGACAGAGTTTCATCACATTTTGGAAATTTTCAACCAGGCAATTACAAGCATATGTGTGATTTGAAAGGAAATTAGTTAAATATGAATTTGAGAGAAAGAAATCATTAAGCAAACCAAAGAAAATATAACTTCGCGACATTGGAATGTTCGAGTAACAATCAGCCACCCATCCCCCGGACCCAAGACTTAAAGTTGCTTTCGCCCAGGGAACATTAACGATGCCCCAAATAAGTGCTTCGCATATAGTCTTAATCAGAAAGATGATATTATAGAACTGCCTACTATAAAAGTCACTAATCCTTTTTTATGGATGACGAAGAATTCTGGATAATGCCTCTTCCTGGGATAAAGAATGCGAGCCATACAATTGAAGCCCAAAAACGTTTCTGCATGACATCTAATGACTTCCAGATCTAGCAAGCTGTTAATAACCTCCTCCATCATAGGGCGATTACTTGGACGGAACTGGATGCACTCCAATATTAGCTCTGTAATTTTTGGGCCATTACCAAGATGGAATACCGGTTCCTCTACTAAGCTCCTGTGCACCAATGAAAAGTTTGCTCCCATCGTATCCTTGCTCTTTTCATACTCTCCTTTTGCCTATCTATCAGGAAGTGGAACATCAAAATTTTTTGCATCTGTTTCACAGTTAAAGACTTTCTCTTTCTTATCAGCGCCAATAACAGACAGCTATATGCATAAACGTTAGTCAATTCTGTCCATCCAACTGCCAAAAAATTCAAAGTCAGTCATTATAGTAATCCACATATCATGTACTTCAAATTCAGATTATTTAACTTTCTTCTAATAGCTATAATCAGTCCTAACCCTACAAAATTGGCCATTACAGAAATTAAGGTCAGTCGTCCCCAACTAAAAGTCCAGAACAGGCCCCATTGCCCCAAGCACTCCAAAAATTTATAAAAAACACAGTGTGCATAGAAAATAGCCACATTAACCAAGTGAACCAGCTGTAGTTAGTAATGAGACCAAAAACAATACCTAAACAAATCGACCTTGAGTTTCCTTCTAATGTCTATAATCTGAGTGTAGGTTTCGTATCCCTAATATCAAGGTTGCCTAACTCTTCTTGTTTGTCCTACATAAAAAATTCATAGACCTACTTTCAAATGAAGCTAGCAATATGACTGTCTAACTTATCCGCACATGGAGGACAACAGAGTTACACATAATATTAATAACTATAATAAAAGGGTTTGTTTGAAATTTCTTCTTTGAATCGTGAGATTCACGATACAGCTTCTACCTAAATCCCTTTTGAAAACATCAGCCAAAATCTAAGTGCAACAGCCCAACGAATCTATCGCCCCATCATCGATAATTATTAGAAAACTTCAAACATAAAGGAAAAAAAATACACAAAAATGAGGAGTGAAATCATAACAAACAACCACAGAAATTGAAAAAAAAAAGAAAAAAAAAGCACAAAATAACAACAACGATACTTTAACAAAAGCATGAAATAATCAGGTAAGTTAAGAGGAATAACCAAACTTAAAAGAGGCGAAATTCCAACAAAATTGCATGAAATGGATGACAATTTAAGGTTTTGGAATTAGAAATTTGAAATAGGGATTGGGAATTGGGAATTAAAAATAAGAATTTTACAAAACTAAAAGGAATAGGATTAATCACTTCAAGAGGATTAACTTCTAATGATAATATTGGAGATCGATCTCCAATAAACTAAATGTTTTAATAATATTATTGCTTAATTGAATTTCAAAATCGTAGGGTATTACAATTATATACACTTGATAGATCACTATTATGGGTATAATCTCACCTTGTTAAAAATACTATCTCGCTTATTAATTAGTAAATAATAAAAGATAATTATAATTATTAATAATAAAGGAGAATTATAACAGGTACAACTTATAAGGATTGTATCAGCACTAATTATGAGATCGCATCATTCCTCTGTCCTTTAAAATTAGCTTTGTCCTCAAAGCTAACTGGTAATAAAATTTGGAAATCGATTTGCAAATGAATGATAGAATTCCCAGGTAGCATCCTCAACAGGAAGGTTATTCCATTGAACCAAGATTTGGACAACAGCTCGATTTTCACGTTTGACAATACGTCGGTCTAACATGGGTTGCAACTAAAAGTTGACATCTTTTGTGTAGGTAATGTCAAGCAATTGGTTTTATGTCACCACACCATCCCCTACCTTCTTTTTCAAGCAAGAGACATGGAAGATGGGATGAATCTTTGATCTTATTAGTAAGTTAAGACGATAGGTAACAGGACCAATGTACTTTATAATTTGGTATGACCCAATGAAATGACGAGATAATTTTATTGAGTAGCGGACAGTGACGGATAATTGCAAATATGGTTGGACTCTAAGATATACCTAATCTTCCACTAAAAACTTTTATTTTGTACGATGCATATCCACGTGTTGCTTCATACGGGCTTGGGCTACAACAAGGTTGTCTTTCAGGAGTCAAAGCAACTTCTCTCTGTCTTGTAAATCCTTATCAACTTGATCCACGTGAAATGATCAAATTGTATACCTTATAAGAGTAGGTGAAACTAACCTATACACTGCTTGAAATGGGGATATCTTTGTAGAGAAATGATAAGTGATATTATACCACCACTCAGCCCAATGAAGTCATTTTACCCAATTCTTTGACTTGTCACTTGCAAAAAAAAAAAGTAGTTTTTCAAGTATCGGTAAACTACCTCAGTTTGTCCATTTCTCTGTGGGTGATAAGCAGTGCTCATATTTAATTGTGTCCCTTGCAAGCGAAATAGTTCCTTCCAAAAATTACTGGTGAAGACCTTATCTTGGTTATTAACAATCTATTTAGGAATGTCATAGAGCCTTACAATATTGTCAACAAAAACTCGAGCAATACCAACAATAGTATAAGGTGACTAACTGCACAAAAATGAGTATATTTGGTCAATGATGTATTTACCTTGGGACAGTGGGAGTCCCTCAATAAAATTTATAGAGATGTTTGTCCAAATTTATTCTAGGATAGGTAAAAGTTAGAGAAGTTTTGAAAATGCCACAGATTCACTCTCATAACATTCGCATATATTATATTCAGTTACAAACCTTTTGATTTCCTTCTTCATACCTTTCCAATGAAACTTCTTATGGACCTGAATTTGGTAATATCTTGACCTTAAATCCAGTTTAATGAATAATTGAGCACCTCCCAATTCGTCTAATAGTTCATTGACCACGGGAATAGGATATTTATCCTTCACAGTGATGTGGTTGAGTACCTGATAGTTCGTGTACATCCTCCAAGAACTGTCTTTCTTTTTGTTTGTTAGTAGATTCAGAAGTATTGTTTCCTAACTCCCTTTGTACAATAGAAAATATCATCTGTTCAAGTCTCTTAAGAAATTCTTGAATGAGAGATAATAATTCTTCAACTCGAGATATTATGACGTCAGAATCAAAAGAGTTGTGTAAAGACATACTATAAGATCACAAATTAGTGATACCCAAATTTTTCTTTTGTTGTCGAGTAAGGGGTATAAACAATTTTTTTTGGTAGATGGAATGAAAGCAGAATCTCTAAGAACACTACTTTGATACCAAATGATGAGAATATTGAGTTTTAGAATTAGAAATTTGAAATAGGAATTAGGAATTGGGGATTAAAAGTAAGGATTTTGTAGAACTAAAAGGGATAGGATTGATATCTTTGAGGGAATCAGTCTCTAATGATTGCTTCGAAGGAATCGATTTTCAATAAATTAAATGTTTTGATAATATTATTACTTAATTGAATTTCAAAACCGTAAGTTATTACAATTATATAGACTTGACAAATCACTATTAAGAGTATAATCTTGCTCTATTAGAGATATAATCTCACTTATTAATTAAAAAATAATTATTAATAATAAAAGAGAATTATAGTAGGTACAACTTATGAGGATCATATCAACACCAATCATGGGATTGCATTCAAAATCGATGTAAAAAAGATAGGTTTAGAAAACCAATTATAGAAAAAAGTAAAAAACATAATCAATGGCACCAACCTACGAGATCAAAATTCGAATCCATTACAATATCATGGAGCCTTCGTTCTCTACAAATTTACCCTTTCTCTCTTTAGCCCTCTGTCCCTCTTCTATTTATAGCCCTACAGTGCGATGTTAGCGGGTCGAGGCCTTAAAAAGAAGGAGGACTAGGCCCAAAAGCCGAAAGAGACCTATATATAATAATTAAATGCTTTCACATGTCAATTTATTATTTTTTTATTTTTTAATTTTTCATTTCAATATAAAATATTTCACGTTTAGATTATTGAATTGTAATAAATATGCAAATCATTTGAAAAGAAATTTATTGATAATATCACTTTTTTTTATATATTCAGAGTTTTAACAATTTCTATAAATACCCTTAATCACTAAATTATAACATTTCAATATCCACCACCTTCGTAAAAAATAATTTAAATATGATATAATACATATATATATATAATGTCAATAAAAACAAATAAAAGTAATTATTATTTTTTTTATAATTTATATTTATTTTCAACTGCATTATAAATTTTAATTTAAAAAATAATTTTTTTTTTTATGAAATGCTATCAAAATCAATGGTATGCCTTACCCACCTCCCACAAATATGCTGTTAAAATTTAATTTTCTGGTCAAGGAAGTGTTTTTAAATTTTAATTTGTTGGTTAAGGAAGTGTTTGGCAATAAATGAAGATGAAAAATTGAGAGCTCGAGACGAGGAGTGAAGTTTAGAGAGATCACCGCCACCCATTTTTATAATGCGACGTGGGCTCCCATTCGGTGCATGCAAGAATAACACAATAATTCACTCAGAGCCATTGATTAGACGACAATATGATACGGTCAGTCAATCCACCGGCCGTTTGAGCCGCAGTTATCAATGGAACAAATTGCGGACGATACTTAAAGATCGGTTACGCTTGTTTTGTCTATTTTTAGTGTCCCCACTTAAGAGACTGGAGCAGTCAGATGAGCCCTGCCTGGACATCACCATAGATCTACGGCCATGTTTTCCGCCACGTGGCAGCATTTCTTTCAATGAGATTTCTTTTTCCACATTGATCCATCATCGTCCAGTATTTAGCCACGAGGCAACCTTGCATTCCTTGATCGTTCTTTTCTGCTTATTTTTCCGCATTCATTAATCAATAACTAAATTTTTATTTTCATCCCTAAGCCTCCCTCTCTAGATTTTAATCTGCAGTGTTTTTCTTCACTTTTG
>JAHOYR010004911.1:0-10285 GCA_023213295.1 Bruguiera hainesii
CATCTATTGAAGCCTTCCACCCATCATCTCCATGGTTCTCATCAATTGTGTGCGTTGGGTCCCTAAGCCACGTCTTTTTGGGGTTTTCCGCATCAAACAACCTTTGCACAATGCTCAAAGGAACAAGAACTTATTGTATAATCCAATAACCAGTGTTCAAAGCATCATGAACCAACCGTGAAAGGAAGGATAATGGCTTTGCAATCTAGGAAGATGAGATTTGGTAGTAATGAAGGGAGTTGGAATCCATCAAAATATTATCGGAGGCAGCTCGGATGAAAAACTAGAGAAAAAACTCCAATTTTGATAAGCAAACCAGATTTAAAGCCCAAAGGTCCCATATCACCCTATGTTAAATACAAAAAATGCAAAGAAACACACAATGAAAAGAAGGAATTGAGGAGCCAAAGAAACAAAATTGAGGTTTAATGAAAGAACAACCTTTGCACAATGCTCAAAGGAACAAGAACTTCTTTTATAATCCAATAACCAGTGTTCAAACCATCATGAACCAACTGTGAATGGAAGGATAATGGCTTTGCAATCTTGGAGGATGAGATTTGGTAGTAATCATGCGAGTTGGAATCCAAGAAAAAGTAATAGAAGGCAGCTAGGAAGAAAAACTAGAGAAAAAGCTCCAATTTTGAAAAGAAAACTTTATTTAAAGCACAAAGGTCCCATATCACCCAATGTTAAACCTAGGGAATGCAATGAAACACCTAATGAAAAGAAGGAATTGAAGACTCCAAGAATTTCATGTATAATCCAATCACCATTGTTCAAAGCATCTTGAACCAATCTTGAAACGAAGGATAATAGCTTTGCAATCTAGGAGGATGTGATTTGGCAGTAATGGGGGGAGTTGGAATCCAACAAAACGTAATAGGAGGCAGCTAGGAAGAAAAACAAGAGAAAAAACTCCAACTCAAAGTGACAAGAACTTATTGCATAATCCAATAACTAGTGTTCAAAGCATCATGAACCAATTGTGAAGGGAAGGATATTGGCTTTGCAATCTTGGAAGATGAGATTTGGTAGTAATGAGGGGAGTTGGAATCCAACAAAACGTAATAGGAGGCAGCTAGGAAGAAAAACTAGAGAAAAAACTCCAATTTTGATAAGCAAACCAGATTTAAAGCCCAAAGCTCCCATATCACCTAGTGTTAAGCAGAGAGGATACAATGAAATTTACAGTGAATAGATGGAGTTGAAGACCCCAAGAAATATAATTGAGGTTTAACGAAAGAACAACCTTTGCACAATGCTCAAAGGAACAAGAACTTCAGGTATAATCCACTAACCAGCGTTCAAAGCATCATGAACCAATGCTGAAAGCAAGGATATTGGCTTTGCAATCTAGGAAGATGTGATTTGGTAGTAATGAGGGGAGTTTGAATCCTACAAAACTTAATAGGAGGCAGCAAGGAAGAAAAGCTAGAAAAAAAAAGTCCAATTTTGGTAAGCAAACAAGATTTAAAGCCTAAAGCTCCCATATCACCCAATGTTAAACACACAGAATGCAATGAAAAGAAGGAATTGAAGAACCCAAGAAACATAATTGCGGTTTAAGAACCTTTGCACAATGCTCAAAGGAACAAGAACTTTAGGTATAATCCAATAACCAGTGTTCAAACCATCATTAACCAATTGTGAAACGAAGGATAATGGCTTTGCAATATAGGAAGATAAGATTTGGTAGTAATGAGGGGAGTTGGAATCCACAAAACGTAATAGGAGTTAGCTAGGAAAAAAAACTAGCAAAAAAACTCCAATTTTGATAAACAAAGAAGGAATTGAAGACTCCAAGAAACATAACTGTGGTTTAACAAGGGAACAATCTTTGCACAACACTCAAAGGAACAAGATCTTAAGGTATAATCCACTAAACAACGTTCAAAGCATCATGAATCTATGGTGATAGGAAAGATATTGGCTTTGCAATCTAGGATGATGAGATTTGGTAGTAATCAGGCAAGTTGGAATCCACCAAAACATAACAGGAGGCTGTTAGGAAGAAAAACAAGAGAAAAAACTCCAATTTTGTGAAGCAAACCTGATTTAAAGCCCAAATCTCCCATATCACCCAATGTTAAAACACTGGGAATGCAATGAAGCATACAATGAATGAAGGAATTGAAGACTCCAAGAAACATAATTGAGGTAAAACGAAAGAACAACCTTTGTACAATGCTCAAAAGAACCAGAACTTAAGGTATAATCCAATAACTAGTGTTCAAAGCATCATGAACCAATGGTGAAAGGAAGGATATTGGCTTTGCAATCTAGGAGGATGAGATTTGGTTGTAATCAGGCGAGTTGGAAGCCAACAAAAAGTAATAGGAGGCAGCAAGGAAGAAAAACAAGGGAATAAACTCCATTTTTGATAAGCGAACCTGATTTAAAGATGAAAGCTCCCATATCACCCAATGTTAAACACGGAGAATGCAATGAAACACATAATGAAAAGAAGGCATTAAAGCCCCAAGAAAGAACAACCTTTGCACAACGCTCAAAGGAACAAGAACTTAAGGTATAATCCTCTGAACAGCATTCAAAGCATCATGAACCAATGGTGAAAGGAAGGATACTAGCTTTGCAATCTAGGAGGATGAGATTTGGTAGTAATTAGGCGAGTAGGAATCCAACAAAACGTAGTAGGAGGTAGCAAGGAAGAAAAACTAGGGAAAAAACTCCAATTTTGACAAGCAAACCTGATTTAGAGACCAAAGCTCCCATGTCACCCAATGTTAAACACAGAGAATGCACTGAAACACACAATGAAAGGAAGGAATTGAAGACCCCAAGAAAGATAATTGAGGTTTAACAAAAGAACAAACTTTGCACAATGCTCGAATGTACAAGAACTTAAGGTATAATCCAATAATCAGCGTTCAAAGCATCATGAACCAATGGTGAAAGGAAGGATGAAGAGATTTGGGAGTAAGGAGGGGAGTTGGAATCCAACAAAACGTAATGGGAGGCGGCTAGGAAGGGACACTAGAGAATAAACTCCAATTTTGATATGTAAACCTGATTTAAAGCCCAAAGCTCCCATATCACCCATTGTTAAATAAAGTGAATGCAATGAAACTTACAATGAAAAGAAGGAATTGAAGACCCCAAGAAACATAGTTAAGGTTTAACAAAAGAACAACCTTTGCATATCGCTCAAAGGAACAAGAACTTAAGGTTTAATCCAATAAACAGTGTTCAAAGCATGACGAACCAATCGTGAAAGGAAGGATATTGGCTTTGCAATCTGGGAAGATGAGATTCGGTAGTAATCAGGTGAGTTAGAAAGCAAAAAAAAAGTAATAGGAGGCACCAAGGAAGAAAAACTAGAGAAAAACTCCAATTTTGATAAGCAAAAATAATTTAAACCCCAAAACTCCAAAACTCCCATATCACCCAATCTTAAACACCAAGAATGCAATGAAACACACAATGAGAAAAAGGAATTGAAGACTCTAAGCAACATAATTGAGGTTTAATGGAAGAACAACCTTTGCACAATGCTCAGAGGAACAAGAACTTATTGTATAATCCACTAACCAGTGTACAAAGCATCATGAACTAACTGTGAAAGGAAGGATATTGGCTGTGCAATCTTGGAAGATGAGATTTGGTAGTAATGAGTAGAGTTGGAATCCAACAAAATGTAATAGGAGGCAGCTAGGAAGAAGAACTAGTGAAAAAACTCTAGTTTTGATAAGCAAACCTGATTTAAATCCCAAAACTCCCATATCACCCAATGTTAAACAAAGAGAATGCAATGAAACACACAATGAAAAGAAGGAATTAGGGACCCCAAGAAAGATAATTAAGGTTTAACACAAGAACTACCTTTGCACAATGCTCAAAAGAACAAGAACTTAAGGTATAATCCACTAACCAGCATTCAAAGCATCATGAACCAATGGTGAAAGGAGGGATATTGGCTTTGCAATCTAGGAAGATGAGATTTGGTAGTAATCAGGGGCATTGGAATGCAACAAAGCACAAGAGGAGGCAGCAAGGAATAGAAAGTAGAGAAAAAACTCTAATTTCGATAAGCAAACCTGATTTAGTGCCCAAAGCTCCCATATCACCCAATGCTAAACAGAGAGTATGCAATGAAACTTAGAAAGAAAGGAAGGAATTGAAGACCCTAAGAAACAAAGTTGAGGTTTAATGACAGAACAACCTTTGCATAGTGCTCAAAGGAATAAGAACTTAAGGTATAATCCACTAGCTAGTGTTCAAAGCATCGTGAAAGGAAGGATATTGGCTTTGCAATCTAGGAAAATTAGATTTGATAGGAATCAGGCGAGTTGGAATTCAACAAAACATAATAGGAGGCAAAAAGGAAGAAAAAGTAGAGAAAAAACTCCAATTTTGATACACAAACCTAATTTAAAGCCTAGAGCTCCCATATCACCCAATGTTAAAGAAAGAGAATGCAATGAAACCTTCAATGAAAGGAAGGAATTCAAGACCCCATGAAACATAATTAAGGTTTAACGAAAGAACAACTTTGCACAATGCTCAAAGGAATAAGAACTTATTGTATAATCCAATAACCAGTGTTCAAGCATCGTGAACCAATCATGAAAGGAAGGATATTGGCTTTGCCATCTGGGAAGATGAGATTTGATAGTAATTAGGTGAGTTGGAGTGCAACAAAACGTAATAGGAGGCAGCAAGGAAGAAAAACTGGAGAAAAAAATCCAATTCTGATAAGCAAAAATGATTTAAAGAACAAAACTCCCATATCACCGAATCTTAAACCCCAAGAATGCAATGAAACACAATGAAAAGAAGGCATTGAAGACTCCAAGAAACATAATTGAGCTTTAATGAATGAACAACCTTTGCACAATGCTCAAAGGAACAAGAATCTAAGGTATAATCCAATAACTAGTGGTCACAGAATCATGAACCAATGGCGAAAGGAAGGATATTGGCTTTGCAATCTAGGAAGATGAGATTTGGTAGTAATTAGGCGAGTTGGAGTGCAATAAAACGTAATAAGAGGCAGCAAGAAAGAAAAACTAGAGAAAAAACTCCAATTTTGATAAGCAAAAAGGATTTAAAGAACAAAACTCCCATATCACCCAATCTTAAACCCTGAGAATGCAATGAAACACACAATTAAAAAAAGGAATTGAAGACTCAAAGAAACATAATTGAGCTTTAATGAAAGAACAACCTTTGCGCAATGCTCAAAGGAACAAGAACTAAAGGTATAATCCACTAAGTAGGTGCAAAGCATCATGAACCAATGGTGAAAGGAAGGATATTGGCCTTTCAATCTAGGAAGATGAGATTTGGTAGTAATCAGGTGAGTTGGATTGCAACAAAACACAATAGGAGGCAGCAAGGAAGAAAAAGTATAGAAAAAAGTCCAATTTTGATAAGCAAACTTGATTTAATACCCAAAGCTCCCATATCACCCCATGTTAAACAGAGAGAATGAAATGAAACTTACACTGAAAGGAAGGAATTAAAGACCCCTAGAAACATAATTGAGGTGTAACGAAGGAACATCCTTTGCACAATGCTCAAAGGAACATGCACTTATTGTATAATCCAATATCCAGTGTTCAAAGCATCATGAACCAATTGTGAAAGGAAAGATATTGGCTTGGCAATCTAGGAAGATGAGATTTGGTAGTAATTAGAAGAGTTGGAATGCAACAAAATGTAATATCAGGCATCAAGGAAGAGAAACTAGATAAAAACTCTAATTTTGAGAAGCAAAAAAGATTTGAAGCCCAAAACTCCCATGTCACCCAATCTTAAACACTGAGAATGCAATGAAACACACAACGAAAAGAAAGAATTAAAGACTCCAAGAAACATAATTGAGGTTTAATGGAAGAACACCCTTTGCACAATGCTCAAAGGCACAAGAACTTATTGTAAATCCGCTAACCAGTGTACAAAGCATCATGAACCAATCATGAAAGGAAGGATATTGGTTTTGCAATCTAGGAAGATGAGATTTGGTAGTAATGAGGGGAGTTGGAATGCAACAAAACGTAATAGGAGGCAGCAAGGAAGAAAAACTAGAGAAAAAACTCCAATTTTGATAAGCAAACATGATTTAAAGTGCAAAACTCCCATATCACCCAATGTTAAACTCCGAGAATGCAATGAAACACACAATGCAAGAGGTCCATTGCACATTCTAGAAGGCCCAATAATATAAGTTAGATCTTTAATGGATACAAGAGGTCCATTGCACGTTCCATAAGGCCCAATAACACGAGCAAGAGACAAAAAAATTAAAGAGATACTAAATGGGCTGATTCAGGACATTCAGGTCAACCAAAATTCAAATGGTGCAAATTCAAGTTTTATAGAGAGTCTAGGCCTAATTAATATAATTGGAATACTTAATGGGTCAAACTAAGTAATAGCATTCACTCCGAAATAGGAGTTCATTATATGTGCTGGAATTTGTCAGAAATTCCTCCAAAATAAGGATTTCTCCTATGTAGGAATTTTGCCTCTTTAGGATTGTTATCTTAGCCTATAAATAGGCACTCCTTGTAAGCTATCGAAATCAGACAACATTGAGTAAAATAGAAAGCAAGGGTTTTTCTCCCTTGGTTTTTTTGAGAACTAAAACTCTTATTAAGAGGTACTTCTTCTTGTGACATTCAAATCGACTTATCACTCCCAATTCCTTTCTTTTCTAGAGTGTGGCGTCCATATCCTTCTTGAATACCTTAGATTCATGTTCCTTTGAATATTGGGTCTAGGGTTTCTATTATTAAACTCTGATTTAGCTTTCCTGGTTGTTCTTCGATTCCTTGTGTGTGTTCGGTTGCTAAGTCATGTCTTTTTGGGGTTTTTCACATCAGTTGGTATCAAAGTCTGGCTCTAAATCAGGTTGAATCCACTAACTCTTTAATTTTCTACCTTATGATTTATTTATATCTATTCAATTTGACTACTATGTGCATTACAATTCATATGCACAAATCTGTTTGTTTGCAATCCTTCTTAACATGCTAATTTCAATTCTAATTGTTGTATCTAAGTGTTCTAGTGTTGTTTTATGTTGAGCAAAAGAAAAGAAAAAAAAAACAAAAAGAAGGATCAACGAAAAAAAAAAAAGAAGAAAAGAAAGAAAACATCAAATTCAAGTTATTGATGACCATAATAATAACAAAGTTTTCTTGCTCAACTCCAATTTTGCCATCCATTTTCCTGTCTTGTTACCCAAGTTTGTCCTCTAAATTTAACTACCCCTATCCTGATTTTTGTGGGTGTAGTTCATTAAATTCGTTGGCCTTGATATCCTTTTTTGCTTTTTTGATTCCTTGTTCTCCAATTAGTTCAATTCTACACCATTCTATTCAAAATCAATACTCTTGATTTACTTTGTTTAGTTCTTTATAGAACTGAAGGAGAAATCCGAGTGGTAAAAGGCAAGAGTGAAAGTTCATATAAAGAAAAAGCCATAAAGAGTGTAAACACAAGGGAGTGTGACACCTTCTTTTGAGTGAAATACGTGAGGGAGCACTCTGTGAGGTATCTTATTATTTTGTGTAAAAGTAATACTATGACATCCTATACCTAGACTTGATGATATGCTAGATGAATTACATGGTGCGTGTCACTTCTCTAAAATTGACCTTAAGAGTGGGTACCATCAAATTAGGATGAGGGAAGGAGACGAATGGAAAACTACATTCAAGACCAAGCATGGTTTGTATGAATGGTTAGTTATGCCCTTTGGTTTGACTAATGCACCTAGTACTTTTATGAGATTAATGAATCATGTTTTGAGACCTTTCTTAGGAAAGTTTGTTGTGGCTTAATTTGATGACATATTAGTATACAGTAGGAATCTAGAAGAGCATGTTGAACATTTGCATTGCGTGCTTGATGTTTTGAGGAAAGAGAAATTGTATGCCAATGTGAAGAAATGTGATTTTTGCAAGGATCATGTTATTTTCTTGGGTTATGTTGTGTCTGCTCATGGCATAGAGGTTGATAAAGAGAAGATTAAGGCAATTCAAGAATGGCCTACACCTAAGAGTGTGAGTGATGTGAGGAGTTTCCATGGTTTGGCTAGCTTTTATAGGAAGTTCATTAAGGATTTTAGTACCATAGCTACACCATTGAGTGAGGTGATTAAAAAGAGTGTGGGTTTCAAGTGGAGTAAGGAACAACAAGATGCCTTTGATTTGCTTAGGACTAAGTTGTGTAATGCACCACTTCTTGCTTTGCCTGATTTTTCAAAGATCTTTGAAATTGAATGTGATGCATCAGGCATTGGGATTGGGGGAGTTCTCATGCAAGAGAAACGACCTATTGCATTCTTTAGTGAGAAGTTGAGTGGGGCAACATTGAATTATCCAACTTATGATAAAGAAATGTATGCACTTGTTAGGACTTTAGAAACGTGGCAGCATTACCTTTGGCCCAAGGAGTTTGTAATTCATACTGATCATGAGTCCTTAAAATACTTGAAGGGGCAAGGTAAGTTGAACAGGAGACATGCAAAATAGGTTGAATTTATTGAAACTTTTCCTTATGTAATTCAATACAAATCAGGTAAGGAAAATGTTGTTGTTGACGCATTGTCACGTAGGTATACATTGATTAGCACTTTGAGCATTAAGTTGTTGGGGTTTGAGCACATTATTGATTTTTATGCTAATGATGCTGACTTTAGTAATGTATATGCTGCATGTGAGAAAGTTGCCTTTGGTAAGTTCTATAGATATGAGGGGTATTTGTTTAGAGTAAATATACTTTGTATTCCTCAAGGGTCTATGAGAGCATTACTTGTGAGGGAAGCTCATGGAGGTGGTTTAATGGGACACTTTGGCATTCAAAAGACTTTTGATATTTTAAATGAACATTTCTTTTGGCCACATATGAAAAGGGATGTTGAAAGAGTATGTGCCAGGTGTATTACCTGTAGACAATCCAAGTCTCGGGTTTTTTCCCCATGGTCAGTATATGCCCTTAGAAATTCCTTGTGAACCTTGGACCAACATCTCTATGGATTTTATTCTTGGGTTACCTAGGTCCAAGAAGGGCCGAGATTGTATTCTTGTTGTAGTTGACAGGTTTTCAAAGATGGCGCATTTCATTGGTTGCACCAAAACAGATGATGCCACACATGTTGCAGACTTATTTTTCAAAGAGATTGTTCGCCTACATGAAGTGACGAAGAGTATTGTGTCAGATAGTGATGCAAAATTTGAGCCATTTTTGGAAAACACTGTGGGGTAAGCTTGGAACAAAGTTGTTGTTTTCTACAACTTGCCATCCACAAACCGATGGACAAACTGAGGTAGTGAATCGAACTCTTGGTACATTGTTGCGTGCTGTTATTGGTAAGAACTCTAGAACCTAGGAAGAATGTTTGCCTTTTGTGGAGTTTGCCTATAATCATGTTGTTCATAGTACCACAAGTTATTCTCCTTTTGAGTTTGTTTATGGTTTTAATCCATTATCCTCTTTGGATTTAGTACCATTTCCTATACAGGACAGGGTTAATTTGGATGGAAAAAAGAAGGCTGAAGTGGTTAGGCAACTTCATGAGAAAGCTAGGCTTAACATTGAGAGAAAAACCAAACAATATGAAACACAAGCCAACAAAGGTCGTAGGAATATCACCTTTGAACCTGGTGATTGGGTTTGGGTACATTTGCGGAAGGATAGATTTCCCAAGCAAAGGAAATCAAAGTTGTAACCAAGGGGTGATGAGAATCGTAGAGATGAAAAGTGGAAGGTTTCAAAGGATGCAAGAGGACCATTGCCCATTCCAGAAGGCCCAATAACACAAGCTAGAGCTTCAATTGATACAAGAGGTTCATTACACATTCCAGAAGGCCCAATAACACGAGTTAGAGACTCAATGGATGCAAGAGGTCCATTGCACATTCCAGAAGGCCCAATAACACGAGCTAGGGCCAGAAAGATTAGAGAAGCACTAAATGGGCTGATTTTGGACATTCAGGCCAATCGGGCTTCAAATGGTGCAAATTCAAGTTTTAAAGAGAGCACAGGCTTAATTAATATAATTAGACTACCTAATGGGTCAAACTAAGTGATAGTATTCACTCCTAAATAGGAGTTCATTGTATGTGCTGGAATTAGTCCGAAATTCCTCCAAAATAGGGATTTCTCCTAAATAAGAATTTTGCCTCTTTAGGATTGATATCTAAGCTTATAAATAGGCCCCCCTTGTAAGCTTTGGAAATAAGACAACTTTGAGTGAAATAGAAAGTAAGGGTTTTTCTCCCACGGTTCTTTTAAGAATTAAAGAACTTATCAA
>JAHOYR010004930.1:0-63884 GCA_023213295.1 Bruguiera hainesii
AATTTTGTAATTTCTTAATTGTCTCCTTTGCCACAAAGCAAGTTGAGATAATTTTATAATTTTTGTCTTCCAGCATATTACTTAAGAAAAAGTAAATGCAAAGGACTCTAAGAAGAACATTCCTCACTCCCCTCCAAAGCAATATGTTTGACACAAGATTAAAACTTATGATTACTATTTATAATATTCATCCACAAAAGTGTATTTAATACAATTGAGTCCATTACTTGTATTTTTATTCAATTAAGACTTTCAAATAATATATTTTGCTCACTAATCAAATGTAATGACATTAGTAACAAATTCAAAAATCAAAATATTGTACTTTTTTAATGGTAGGAATTCTAAAGTTCTATAGGAATAAATGCATTATTATTTATTAGTTGAATTTTAATTTTGTAATTTTTCATTATTAGAAATGATTTATATAATTTTAGTCTAAAAAAATATTACTTTAGAAAAAGCTAATTTGTGGGAGTCTAATAAGAAGTTTCCCCACTCCCCTCCCAAGCAATATGATTGACCCAAGATTGAAACTTGCAATTACTTTTTATAATATTCATCCACAAAAGTGTATTTTATACAATTAGGTCCACTACTTGTACTTTTGTTCAATTAAGACTTTCAAATATTACGTTTTTCTCACCATTCAAATACAATGACATTATTAATAAATTTAAAAATCAAAACATTGCACTTTTTCAATTTTTAGGATTCTAAAGTCCTTTAGGAAAAAATGTATTCTTAATTATAAGTTGAATTTTAATTTTGTAATTTTTTTAATTGTCTCCTTTGTGACATTGCTATTTGAAATGATTTATATAATTTTAGTCTAAAAAAATATTACTTTAGAAAAAGCTAATGTGTGGGAGTCATATAAGAAATTTTCCCACTTCCCTCAAGAGCAATATGCTTGACCCAACATTAAAGGTTGGGATTGCTATTTATAATATTCGTCCATCATAATGTATTTTATACAATTGAGTCCATCACTTGTATTTTTGTTCAATTAAGATTTTCAAATATTATATTTTACTCACCATTCAAAATACAATAACATTAACAATAAATTTAATAATCAAAATATTGCATTTTCTCAACTTTTAGAATTTTGAAGTCCTATAGAGATAAATCCATTGTTAATAATCAGTTGAATTTAAATTTTGTAATTTTTTAATTGTCTCCTTTGCCACAAAGCAATTTCAGATAATTTTTGTCTACCAACATATTACTTATGAAAAAGCAAATGTTATGGAGTCTAAAAAAAAGTTTCCTTACTCTATTCTAAAGCAATATGGTTGACCTAAGATTGAAGTTTGCAATTACTATTTATAATATTTATCCACAAAAATGTATTGTATACAATTGAGTCCTTCAATTGCATTCTTTTTTCAATTAAGAAGCTCAAATATGATGTTTTACTCACCATTCAAAATGCAATGGCTTTAACAATAAATTTAATAATCAAAACATTGCATTTTCTCAACTATTAGAATTTTAAAATCTTATAAGGATTCATTCTTTGTTAATAATCAGTTGAATTTCAATTTTGTAATTTTTTTTAATTGTCTCTTTTTCCACAATGCAATTTAAAATAATTAATATAATTTTTATCTATTAACATATTACTTAAGAAAACGTAAATGCAATGGACTCTAAGAAGAAGTTTCCCCACTCCCCTCCAAAGCAATATGGTTGACCCAAGATTAAAGCTTGTGATTACTATTTATAATATTCATCTGCAAATGTGTATTTTATACAATTGAGTTCATTACTTTTATTTTTGTTCAATTAAGATTTTCGAATATTATGTTTTACTCACCATTCAAAATGCAATGGTATTAACAATAAATTTAATAATCAAAACATTACATTTTCTTAACTTTTAGAATTTTAAAGTCCTATAGGTATAAATCCTTAATTAATAATAAGTTGAATTTAAATTTTGTAATTTTTTTAATTGTCTCCTTTGCGACAGTGCAATTTGAAATAATTTATATAATTTTTGTCTACCAACATAATACTTAAGAAAAAGTAAATTCAATGGACTCTAATAAGAAGTTTCCTCACTCCCCTCAAGAGCAATATGCTTGACCTAACATTGAAATGTGGGATTGCTATTTATAATAGTTGTCCACTAAAGTGTATTTTATACAATTGAGTTCATTACTTGTATTTTTGTTCAATTAACATATTCAAATATTATATTTTACTCATCCTTCAAAATGCAAGGGAGTTAACAATAAATTTAATAATCAAAATATTACGTTTTTTCAACTTTTAGAATTTTGAAGTTTTAAAGGGATAAATCCGTTGTTAATAATTAGTTGAATTTAAATTTTGTAATTTTTTTAATTGTCTACTTTGCGACAAAGTAATTTGGGATAATTTTTATAATTTTTGTCTACCAACATATTAGTTAAGAAAAGGCAAATGCAATGGACTCTACGACGAACTTTCCCCACTCCCCTCCAAAGCATTATGGTTGACCCAATATTGAAACTTTCGATTGCTATTTATAATATTTATCCACAAAACTTTGTCTTATACAATTGAGTCCATTCTTATATTTTTGTTTAATTAAGATTTTCAAATATTATGTTTTACTCACCATTCAAAATGCAATGGTATTAATAATAAATTTAATACAATTGAGTTCATTACTTGTATTTTCGTTATATTAAGATTTTCAAATATTATGTTTTACTCACCATTCAAAATGAAAGGACTTTAACAATAAATTTAATAATCAAACCGTTGCATTTTTTCAACTTTTAGAATTTTAAAGTTTTATAGGGATAAATCCTTTATTAATAAATAGTTGAATTTAAATTTTGTAATTTTTTTAATTGTCTCTTTTGCCACAATGCAATTTGAAATAATTTATATAATTTTTGACTACTAACATAATACTTAAGAAAAAGTAAATTCAATGGACTCTACCACTCCCTTCAAGAGCAATATGCCTAACCCAACATTGAAACTTGTATTGCTATTTATAATAATCGTCCACTAAAGTGTATCTTATACAATTGAGTTTATTCTTGTATTTTTGTTCAACTAAGATTTTCAAAGATTATGTTTTACTCACCATATTCAAAATGCAATGGCTTTAACAATATATTTAATAATCAAAATATTGCGTTTTTTAAACTTTTAGAATTTTAAAGTCCTGTAGGGATAAATCCTTTGTTAATAATCAGTTGAATTAAATTTTAATATTTTTTTAATTATTTGGTTTTCCATAATGCAATTTGAAATAATTCATATAATTTTTGTCTCCCAACATATTACTTAAGAAAAAGCAAATAAAATGGTGTCTAATAAGAAGTTTCCCCACTCCACTCAAGAGGAATATGATTGACCCAAGATTAAAGTTTGCAATTGCTATTTATAATATTCATCCACAATAGTGTATTTTATATAATTGAGTATATTACTTGTATTTTATTTGAATTAAGATTTTTAAATAATATCTTTTACTCACCGTTCAAAATGCTAGAGCATTAACAATAAATTTAATAATCAAAACATTGAGTTTTTTCAAATTTTGAAAATTTAAATTTTTAAAGGGATAAATCAATAGTTAATAATCAATCAAATTTAAATTTTGTAATTTTTTAATTGTCTCCTTTTCCATAATGCAATTTGAAATAATTTATATAATTTTTGTCTACCAACATATTACTTAAGAAAAAGCAAATGCAATGGACTCTAAAAAAACGTTTTTCCACTCCCTTCCAAAGCAATATGGTTGACCCAAGATTGAAGCTTGCTTATAATATCCATCCATAAAAGTGTATTTTATACAATTGAGTCAATTCCTGTTTTTTTGTTCAATTAAGATTTTCAAATATTATGTTCTACTCACCATTCAAAATGCAATGACATTAACAATAAATTTAGTAATCAAAACATTGCATTTTCTCAACTTTTAGAATTTTAAAGTCCTATAAGGATAAATCCATTGTTAATAATCAATTGAATTTAAATTTTGTAATTTTTTTAATTGTCTCCTTTACCACAATGCAAATTGAAATAATTTATATAATTTTTGTCTATTAACATATTACTTAAGAAAAATCAATGCAATGGACTCTAAGAAGAAGTTTCCCTACTCCCCTCCAATCCAATAAGGTTGACCCAAGATTGAACCTTACGATTACTATTTATAATATTCATCCACAAAAGTGTATTTTAAACAATTGAGTCCATTACTTATATTTTTGTTCAATTAAAATTTTCAAATATTGTGTTTTACTCACGATTCAAAATGCAATGGCTTTAACAATAAATTTAATAATTAAAACATTGCATTTTTTCAACATTTATAATTTTAAAGTCTTATAGGGATAAATCCTTTGTAAATAATCAGTTGAATTTAAATTTTGTAATGTTTTCATTGTCTCCTTTGCCCCAAAGTAATTTGAGATAATTTTTATAATTTTTCTCTACCAACATATTACTTAAAAAATGCAAATGCAATGGTTTCTAAGAAAAAGTTTCCCCACTCCCCTCCAATGCAATATGGTTGACCTAAGATTGAAGCTTACACTTACTATTTATAATATTCATCCAAAAAAGTGTATTTTAAACAATTGAGTCCATTACTTATATTTTTGTTTAATTAAGATTTTTAAATATTGTGTTTTACTCACGATTCAAAATGCAATGGTTTTAACAATAAATTTAACAATCAAAAAATTGTATTTTTTCAACTTTTAGAATTTTAAAGTCCTCTAAGGATAAATCCTTTATTAATAATCAATTGAATTTCAATTTTGTAATTTTTTCATTATCTCCTTTGCCCCAAAGTAATTTGAGATAATTTTTATAATTTTTGCCTACCAACATATTACTTAAGAAAAAGTAAATGCAATGGACTCAAAAAAGAAGTTTCTCCACTCCCTTCCAAAGCAATATGGTTGACCCAGGATTGAAGCTGACAATTTTTATTTATAATATTCATCCACAAAACTTTATCTTATACAATTGAGTTCGTTCTTGTATTTTTCTTCAATTAAGATTTTCAAACATTATGTTTTGCTCACCATTCAAAATGCAATGAGATTGACAATAAATTTTATAATCAAAACCATGAATTTTCTCAACTTTTAGAAGTTTAAAGTCCTATAGGGATAAATCCTTTGTTAATAATCAATTGAATTTCAATTTTGTAATTTTTTTAATTGTCTCCTTTTCCATAATGCAAATTAAAATAATTTATATAATTTTTGTCTACTAACATATTACTTAAGAAAAAGCAAATGCAATGGACTCTAAGAAGAAGTTTCCCTACTCCCCTCCAATCCAATATGGTTGACCCAGGATTGAAGTTTGCGATTACTATTTATAATATTCATCTGCAAAAGTGTATTTTATACAATTGAGTCAATTACTTGTATTTTGGTTCCATTAAAATTTTCACATATTGTGTTTTACTCACAATTCAAAATGCAATGGATTTAACAATAAATTTAACAATCCAAACATTGCATTTTTTCAACTTTTAGAATTTTAAAGTCCTATAGGGATAAATCCTTCGTAAATAATCAGTTGAATTTAAATTTTTTAATTTTTTCATTGTGTCCTTTGCCCTAAAGTAATTTGAGATAATTTTTATAATTTTTACCTACCAACGTATTACTTAATAAAAAGTAAATGCAATGGACTCTAAGAAGAAGTTTCCCCACTCCCCTCCACTACAATATGGTTGACCCAAAATTAAAACTTGTGATTACTATTCATAATATTCATCTGCAATAGTGTATTTTATATAATTGAGTCAATTACTTGTACTTTTGCTTAATTAAGATTTTCAAATATTATCTTTTACTCACCCTTTAAAATGTAAGGGCATTAACAATAAATTTAATAATCAAAACATTACATTTTTTCAACTTTTAGAATTTTAAAGTTATAAATTTTGTAATTTGTTTCATTGTCACCTTTGCCACAAGGCAAATTGAAATAATTTATATAATTTATTTCTAGCAACATATTACTGAAGAAGAAGCAAAGGCAATGGCCTCTAAAAAGAAGTTTCCTCGCTCCCTTCCAAAGCAATATGGTTGACCTAAGATTGAAACTTGTTATTATTATTTATAATATTCATCCGCAAAAGTATATTTTATATAATTAAGTCCATTACTTGTATTTGTGCTTAATTAAGATTTTCAAATATTATCTTTTGCTTACCATTCAAAATGCAAGGGTATTAACAATAAATTTAATAATCAAAACATTGCATTTTTTGAACTTTTAGAATTTTAAAGGTATAAGTTTTGTAATTTGTGTAATTGTCTCCTTTGCCACAAGACAATTTGACATAATGTATATAATTTTTCTGTACCAACATATTACTTAAGAAAAAGAAAATGCAATGGACTTTAAGAAGAAGTTTCCCCACTCCCCTCCAATGCAATATAGTTAACCCAAGATTGAAGTTTGCAATTACTATTTATAATATTTATCTGCAAAAGTGTATTTTATACAATTGAGTCAATTACTTGTATTTTTGCTGAATTAAGATTTTCAAATATTATCTTTTACTCACCGTTCAAAATGCAAGGGCATTAACTATAAACTTAATAATCAAAACATTGCATTTTCTCAACTTTTAGAATTTTAAGGTTATAAATTTTGTAATTTGTTTAATTGTCTCCTTTGCCACAAGGCAATTTGAAATAATTTATATAATTTTTCTCTTCCAACATATTACTTAAGAAAAAGTAAACGCAATGGACTCTCCCTCCAAAGTAATATGGTTGACCTAAGATTGAAACTTGCGATTACTATAGATAATAGTCATCTACAAAAGTTTATCTTATACCATTGAGTCCATTACTTGTATTTTTGTTCAATTAAGATTTTCAAATATTGTCTTTTACTCACCATTCAAAATGAAATGGGTTTAACGATAAATTTAATAATCAAAACATTACATTTTCTCAACTTTTATAATTTTAAAGTCCCATAGGGATAAATCCTTTGCTAATAATCAGTTAAATTTAAATTTTGTAATTTTTTTAATTGTCTCCTTATCCACAATGCAATGTGAAATAATTTATATAATTTTTTTCTACTAACATATTACTTAAGAAAAAGCAAATGCAATGGGCTCAAAAAGGACGTTTCTCCACTCCCCTCCAAAGCAATATGGTTGACTCAGGATTAAAGCTGGCGATTTTTATTTATAATATTCATCTATAAAACTTTATCTTATACAATTCAGTCCATTCTTGTATTTTTGTTCAATTATGTTTTACTCTCCATTCAAAATGCAATGAGATTGACAATAAATTTAATAATCAAAACAATGCATTTTCTCAACTTTTAAAAGTTGAAAGTCCTATAGGGATAAATTCTTTGTTAATAATCAATTGAATTTCAATCTTGTAATTTTTTTAATTGTCTCCTTTTCCATAATGCAATTTGAAATAATTTATATAATTTTTGTCAACTAACATATTACTTAAGAAAAAGTGAATGCAATGGACTCAAAGAATAAGTTTCCCCACTGCCCTCCAAATCAATAAGGTTGACCCAAGATTGAAGCTTGCGATTACTATTTATAATATTCATTTGCAAAAGTGTATTTTATACAATTGAGTCCATTACTCGTATTTTTGTTCAATTAAGATTTTCAAATATTGTGTTTTACTCACAATTTAAAATGCAATGGCTTTAACAATAAATTTAAGAATCAAAACATTGCATTTTTTCAACTTTTAGAATTTTAAAGTCCTATAGGGATAAATCCTTCGTAAATAATCAGTTGAATTTAAATTTTGTAATTTTTTCATTGTGTCCTTTGCCCCAAAGTAATTTAAGATAATTTTCATAATTTTTGTCTACCAACATATTACTTAAGAAAAAGCAAATGAAATTGACTCTAAGAAGAACTTTCCCTACTCCCCTCCAAAGTAATATGGTTGACCCAAGATTGAAACTTGTGATTACTATTGATAATATTCATCCACAAAACTGAATTTTATACTATTGAGTCCATTACTTGTATTTTTCCTAGGTTAAGATTTTCAAATATTATCTTTTACTCACCCTTGAAAATGCAAGGGCATTAATGATAAATTTAATAATCAAAACATTGCATTTTTTCAACTTTTAGAATTTTAAAGTTATAAATTTTGTAATTTGTTTCATTGTCACCTTTGCCACAAGGCTAATTGAAATAATTTATATAATTTTTGTCTTCCAACATATTACTGAAGAAAAAGCAAAGGCAATAGACTTTCAAAAGAAGTTTCCCCGCTCCCCTCCAAAGCAATACTATTGATAATATTTATCCATAAAAGTGTATTTTATACTATTGAGTCTATTAGTTTGTATTTTTTCTGGATTAAGATTTTCAAATATTATCTTTTACTCACCATTTAAAATGCAAGGGCATTAACGATAAATTTAATATTTGAAACATTGCATTTTTTTGACTTTTAGAATTTTAAAGTTATAAATTTTGTAGTTTGTTTCATTGTTTCCTTTGCCACAAGGCAATTTGAAATAATTTATATAACTTTTATCCACCAACATATTACTTAAGAAAAGGCAATGGACTCTAAGAAGAAATTTCCCCGCTCCCCTTCAAAGCATCATGGTTGACCTAAGATTCAAAGTCGTGATTACTATTTATAATATTCATCTGCATATGTGGATTTTATACAATTGAGTCCATTATTTGTATTTTTGCTGAATTAAGAGTTTCAAATATTAACTTTTACTCACTATTCAAAATGCAAGGGCATTAACGATAAATTTAATAATCAAAACATTGCATTTTCTCAACTTTTAGAATTAAGGTTATAAATTTTGTAATTTGTTTAATTGTCTCCTTTGCCACAAGGCAATTTGAAATAATTTATATAATTTTTCTCTTCCAACATATTACTTAAGAAAAAGTAAAGGCAATGGACTCTAAGAAGAAGTTTCCCCACTCCCCTCCAAAGTAATATGGTTCACCCAAGATTAAAACTTGCAATTACTATAGATAATAGTCATCCACAAAAGTTTATCTTATACTATTAAGTCCATTACTTGTATTTTTGTTCAATTAAGATTTTCAAAAATTGTCCTTTACTCACCATTCAAAATGTAATGACTTTAATGATAAATTTAATAATCAAAATATTGCATTTTCTCAACTTTTATAATTTTAAAGTCCTAGAGGGATAAATCCTTCGTTAATAATCAGTTTAATTTAAATTTTGTAATTTTTTTAATTGTCTCCTTTTCCACAATACAATTTGAAATAATTTATATAATTTTTGTCTACTAACATATTACTTAAAAAAAGCAAATGCAATGGACTCTAAGAAGAAGTTTTCCCACTCCCCTCCAATACAATATGGTTGACCTAAGATTGAAACTTGCGATTACTATTTATAATATTCATCCGCAAAAGTGTATTTTATACAATTGAGTCCATTACTTGTATTTTTGTTCCATTAAGATTTTCACATATTGTGTTTTACTCATAATTCAAAATGCAATGGATTTAACAACAAATTTAACAATCAAAACATTGCATTTTTTCAACTTTTTAGAATTTTAAAGTCCTATAGGGATAAATCCTTCGTAGATAATCAGTTGAATTTAAATTTTGTCATTTTTTCATTATCTCCTTTGCCCCAAAGTAATTTGAGATAATTTTCATAATTTTTGTCTCCTAACATATTACTTAAGAAAAAGCAAATGAAATGAACTCTAAGAAGAACTTTCCCCACTCCCCTCCAAAGTAATATGGTTGACCCAAGATTGAAACTTGTGATTACTATTGATAATATTCATCCACAAAGGTGTATTTTATGCTATTGAGTCCATTACTTGTATTTTTCCTAGATTAAGATTTTCAAATATTATCTTTTACTTACCATTTAAAATGCCAGGGCATTAACGATAAATTTAATAATCAAAACATTGCATTTTTTTTACTTTTAGAATTTTAAAGTTATAAATTTTGTAATTTGTTTCATTGTCTCTTTTGCCACAAGGCAATTTGAAATAATTTATATAACTTTTGTCTACCAACATATTACTTAAGAAAAATCAAAGGTAATGGACTTAAAGAAGAAGTTTTCCCGCTCCCCTCTAAAGCAATATAGTTGACCCAAGATTGAAAGTCACGATTACTATTTATAATATTTATCCGCAAAAGTGTATTTTATACAATTGAGTCCATTACTTGTATTTTTGCTGAATTAAGAGTTTCAAATATTATCTTTTACTCATCGTTCAAAATGCAAGGGCATTAATAATAAATTTAATAATCAAAACATTACATTTTTTCAACATTTAGAATTTTAAAGTTATAGATTTTGTAATTTATTTAATTGTCTCCTTTGCCACAAGGAAATTTGAAATAATTTATATAATTTTTGTGTACCAACATATTACTTAAGAAAAGGCAAAGGCAATGGACGTTAAGAAGAAGTTTCCCCACTCCCCTCCAAAGTAATATAGTTCACCCAAAATTGAAACTTGCGATTACTATAGATAATAGTCATCCACAAAAGTTTATCTTATACCATTGAGTGCATTACTTGTATTTTTGTTCAATTAAGATTTTCAAATATTGTCTTTTACTCATCATTCAAAATGCAATGGCTTTAACGATAAATTTAATAATCAAAATATTGCATTTTCTCAACTTTTAGAATTTTAAAGTCCAAGAGGGATAAATCCTTTGTTAATAATTAGTTGAATTTAAATTTTATAATTTTTTTAATTGTCTCCTTTTCCACAATGCAATTTTAAATAATTAGTATAATTTTTGGCTACTAACATATTACTCAAGAAAAGCAAATGTAATGGACTCTAAGAAGATGTTTTCCCACTCCCCTCCAAAGTAATATGGTTGACCCAAGATTGAAGCTTACGATTACTATTTATAATAATCATCCACAAAAGTGTATTCCATACAATTGAGTCCATTACTTGTATTTTTGTTCAATTAAGATTTTCAAATATTATGTTTTACTCACCATTCAAAATGCAAGGACATTAATAATAAATTTAATAATCCAAACATTGCATTTTCTCAACTTTTAGAATTTTGAAGTCATATAGGGATAAATCCATTGTTAATGATCAGCTGAATTTGAATTTTGTAATTTTTTAATTGTCTTCTTTGCTACAAAGCAATTTGAGATAATTTTTGTCTACCAACATATTACTTATGAAAAAGCAAATGCAATGAACTCTAAGAAGAAGTTTCCCCACTCCCCTCTAAAGTAATATGGTTGACCCAAGATTGAAGCTTACGATTACTATTTATAATATTCATCTACAAAAGTGTATTTTATACAATTGAGTCGATTACTTGTATTTTTGTTCAATTAATATTTTCAAATATTATATTTTACTCACCATTCAAAATGCAATGGTATTAATAATAAATTTAATAATCAAAACATTTCATTTTTTCAACTTTTAGAATTTTAAAATCTTACAGGGATAAATTCATTATAAATAATTTGTTGAATTTAAATTTTATAATTTTTTAATTGTCTCCTTTGCCACAATGTAATTTGAAATAATTTATATAATTTTTGCATAACAAGATATTACTTAAGAAAAAGTAAAAACAATAGACTTTAATAAGAACTTTCCCCACTCCCTTCAAGAGCAATATGCTTGACCCAACATTGAATCTTGGGATAGCTATTTATAATATTCGTTTACTTAAGTGTATTTTATACAATTGAGTCCATTATTTGTATTTTTGTTGAATTAAGATTTTCAAATATTAAGTTTTACTTACCATTGAAAATGCAAGAGCATTAATAATAAATTTAACAATCAAAACATTGCGTTTTTTCAACTTTTAGAATTTTAAAGTTTTAAAAGGATAAATCCATTGTTAATAATTAGTTGAATTTATTTTTTATAATTTTTTTAATTGTCTCTTTTACCACAATTTAATTTGAAATAACTTATATAATTTTTGCCTACCAACACATCACTTAAGAAAAAGCAAATACAATGGGCTCTAATAAGAAATTTCCCCACTCTTCTCAAGTGTAATATGCTTGACCCAAGATTGAAACTTGTGATTACTATTGATAATATTCATACACAAAAGTTTCTCTTATACAATTGAGTCCATTACTTGTACTTTAGTTCAATTAAGACTTTCAAATATTATCTTTTTCTCACCATTCAAATTCAATGGCATTAGCAATAAATTTAAAAATCAAGACCTTACACTTTTTTAATTTTTAGAATTCTAAAGTCCTGTAGGAATAAATGCATTATTAATTATCAGTTGAATTTTAGTGTTGTACTTTTTTTAATTGTCTCCTTTGTGACATTGCTATTTGAAATAATTTACATAATTTTAGTCTAAAAAAATTATTACTTTAGAAAAAGCTAATGTCTGAGACTCTAATACGAAGTTTCCCCACCTCCCTTAAGAGCAATATACTTGACCCAACATTGAAGGTTGGCATTACTATTTATAATATATATCCACTAAAGTGTATTTCATACAATTGAGTCCAATACTTGTATTTTTGTTCAATTAAGATTTTCAAATATTATATTTTACTTACCATTCAAAATGCAATGGCATTAACAATAAATTCAACAATCAAAACATTGCATTTTCTCAACTTTTAGAATTTTGAAGTCCTATAAGGATAAATCCATTGTTAATAATCAGCTGAATTTGAATTTTATAATTTTCTAATTGTCTCCTTTGCCACAAAGCAAGTTGAGATAATTTTTGTCTACCAACATACTACTTATGAAAAAGCAAATGCAAGGGACTCTAAGAAGAAGTTTCCTCTCTCCCCTCTAAAGTAGTATGGTTGAGCCAAAATTGAAGCTTGCGATTACTATTTATAATATTCATCCACTGTTGTTCCCACAGCCTTGTATGGGTTGTAATTGTTGTCAACTAGGGTTAAGTGTGCAAGAAAGTAAAGCCACATGGAAGGGCAAGAAAGTAAAGCCACATGGAAGGGCAAGAAAGTAAAGCCACATTGAAGGGCAAGAAAGTAAATCTGTTGTGTAAGGGCAAGAACGTAAATCTGCCATGTAAGCCCTATTAGGGTTTCATGGAAGAGAGTATATAAAGGCCTTGGAAGACAAAACTAGGGTAGAGGGCCAACACAATTGAAAAAAAACAGCAACCCAACAGCAACCGGCCAAAAGGAAGAGAGAGCAGAACGGCAAGAGATCAGAAACAACACCACCAGGAGAGCAAACCAGAAACGTCACCACCGGGAGAGAAAACCAGAACGTGCGACCTCCTGCAAGCAAACCAGAAACGCCTCCTGCAAGCAAACCAGAAACACATCCTGCAAGCAAACCAGAAACGCCTCCTGCAAGGAAACCAGAAACACGTCCTGCAACCAAACCAGAAACACACAACCAGCAAGAGGAGAAATAAGAAACAGACCACCCGGAGGAGAAGACAGCAGACCTAGTATTTGTGAGACCACCCGGAAGAGAAGACAGCAGACTAGAAGCGTGAGGCAGGGCGAGAGACGTGAACCAGAAAAACCAGTAGCGTGAGGCAGGCCAAGAGACGTGAAACGGCAGACCAGAAGCGTGAGACCAGAACGTGCAACAGCGTGACTGATCAGAAGCGTGGGGCAGGCCGTGAGACGTGAAACGGCAGACTAGAAGCTTGAGTGCAAGCTGTGAAACCGTGAGACGGTGAAAGCAGGAGCTGTGTGAGACAACCTAGAGAAGGAATTTGGCGAAACATCGGAAAGAACTCAACGTATTTCTAGATTTCTTCAAGAGAGGTTAGAGAGCGTTGCGGTGAACTTCTAAGCGGCAGTGGAGCAACCTTTCAATTCAACAGAGGCAAGACGAGCTAGACGAAGGGTAGACACAGTAAGTGACACTCTTTGTATTGTACTTGCTTAGTAATTGCAATAGTGAAAGGAGCAGAAGATTAAGACATCCATTGTAACTGGAATTCTCAAGTATAGTGGATAGTCTCGGTAAGGGAGAGTCCCTACCATCGTGGATGTACGTCACGTTGACGGAACCACGTAAATCTCGTGTGTCCTTAATTTGCTTTACATTTTGTGTTTTGAATTGAGTTGTGAACGCAGTTAAAGTATCAGCCAACCCATAACCTAACGAAGACCTAAACAAGAACATCCGAATTGTCTATTAGGCAAGGTGTCTGAAAGGTGACTTTGGGGACTATTGTGATTAGTAGGTAGCAATAGATCTACCTTAGTCGAATCTGAGAAAGAGTTTGCTTTTAAGAAGAGATTGAAGTTGTTCACTTTCCTGCGAATTGCGAATTGTGGTGATACTGATTCACCCCCCTCTTAGTATCACAAACTAGTAGATCCTAGGGTGAAGTTGGGAACTTCAATTGGTATCAGAGCATAGGTTCACCAGGATAAATCTTAACAGCTTGGTGTACTAGTTTGAAGAGCTCCAGAAGTTTTAACTTGTTCAGCATATTGAGAAATGGACGCCGGTACCAGCACCAGTACTACTTACAGCAAGAAGGTTCCAATCTTCAACGGAACCAACTACCATATGTGGAGAGCGAGAATGTAGGTGGTATTTGCAACCATGGGCATGAACGTGGTGAAATCTATACAGGAGGGTTTTGAGCCTCCAGAAGAAGGTAAAGATCCAACCCCAAAGGAATTAAGACAATTTGAGATAAATGGGAAGGCCTCAAATGTCATCATTTCAGCATTGACAGATGCTGAATATGCTAAAGTTATGGACTGCAAATCTGCCAAGGAGATATGGGACAGATTGCAGAAAGTCTATGAAGGTGATGGCAGAATGAAGGAGGCCAAGCTTCAAGTTTTCAAGGAGAGATATGAATCTCTCAGAATGCAGAAAAATGAGACAGTCCAAGAGTTCTTCACCAGGGTTATTGATGCTGTAAACAATCTTAGAAGTCATGGGAAGAACAAGAAGGACTCATCTATTGTGAAGAAAATTATGAGAATTCTGCTTGAGAGGTTTGCCTCAAAGGTGGCAGCCATAAAGGAGAGTAGAGATCTCAATTCTATGTCTCTGCATGATCTCCAATGCAATCTCATTGCATATGAGATGAGAATAAAGTCAACTGAGAGCTCCTCAATGTCAAAGGTATCAAAGGAGGCAGCTTTCAAAGCTATGAAACACTTGAAAATGAAAGAAGAGGAAGAATCATCCAGTGAGGATGATGATGACGATGAGGAAGAAAGTGAAGGTGAAGTGTTGGCATACTTCACAAGGAAATTCAAAAAGGGGTCTAAGAAGGGAAAAGGACAGTTGTCCTTGAGATGTTATCGTTGTGGACAGACTGGACACTTTGCTTCTCAGTGCAAAGTGAAACTTGATGATGAAGATGAGGATGGTGATGATGAGCAGAATTCAAAATGGAGAAGACCATCATTCAAGTCAAGGAAGTCCAGCAAGAAGACTGCTAGCCCATAGAAGAAGAAAAGAGGCTCATTCAAGAGTTATGTGAGCCAGACAAAAAAAGCCGATGAGGAGGAAGATGTAGACTCATCAGATGAGCATGCCTTTATGGCATCAACTCAAGGTGGTAGTTCAACCTCTGAAGAGGAAGAGGAGGTTGATGAAGAAGAACCAGATCTTGAAGCTGAGTTGGAAGCAGCTTCAAAGGAGATAATCAGAAGGGGCAGAACCATAAGAAGGTTGGAGGCCCACATAAAACAAGTTGAAGCAAAGTTTGAGGAAGCTGAAAGTCAAAAGGATGAAATAAGGGCTGAACATATTGACTTGAAGAGAAGATTTGAAGAACAGATCAAAATATGTGAAGACCTTACTATGGAGCTTGGCTCAAGGACTTCAACAATTGAAGAAATGGAGATAGAGTTGCTGAGACTTCAGCAACAACTCAAAAGGAGTGAAGAGAACGTGCAGAAGCTTGAAATGATAGGAGAAACAAGTTCTGCAAGAGAAAAGAAGAATGAAGAGAAAGTGCAGCAATCTGAGGCTGCATTGCCTAAAGATAATAAGAATGTGCCACAGAAGTTGAAAGAGAAGGTTGTGACTCAGGAGAAGATAGCTGAGAATAAAGAGGATTTGAAGAAGCAACCTAGGGTGGCAAACAAAAATGAAGAAAAGAAGGTCAGCCAGCAAAGGGCTACGGCTGAACAGAAGAAGGAGAAAAAGGTGGCTGAAATGAAAGCCACACAAGCAAAGAAGCCAGCCACATTGCCTACACAGCAAGTAATGAACAAAAGAAAACAAGCTGTGATTAGACCCAAGAAGAGGCAGTTTCAAGGTCACTGTCTTTATTGTGGAGTTTGGGGTCATAAGGCAAGTAACTGCTGGTGGAGAAGGCCAGTATATGTCTCCAACTTGAAAAGATACGATGCTGCATACAGGGGGAGACAATACAAAATTCAGAGGAGAACACCTGTCGTGAGTTCTTGCACATACTGTAAAAAGCAAGGACACACTGACAAGGATTGTTGGTGGAAGCCCAAACCAGTGGTTTCAAAAAACAAGTTTGCTATATTGGGAGACTTGGAACAGTGTGAAAGGTGTGAGCAGGATGGCCATAATTCCAAGAGATGCATGACACTTCTCCCTGAGAAAGAGAAGGCACTCAATGGCACAGTGAAAACAAGCGGTGTAGTCAAAGCTGAGAAAAAGGAGAAAGCTATCTTCCAGCCAATTCAAAAGAAGGAATATAAAGCTAAAAGGGAGGTGGCTAATATAGCTGAAATTGCACTCAAAGCTGACTACAAGGATAAGCAGTGGATCCTTGATAGTGGATGCACTTCACATATGACGGGAGACGAGTAAATTGTCAAAGCTAAACAAGTCAAGAGAAGGCAGAGTCAAGTTTGGCAATGATGATTCACTCAACATCAGTGGTCAAGGGTCAGTAAATATTGGAAAAGGAAAGCTGAAAGATGTTCTGCATGTTGAAGGACTCAGATATAATCTAGCATCTGTCAGCCAACTATGCAATGAAGACCATAAAGTGATATTCACAAAAATAGGTTGCCAAGTAAAGAGCAAAGAAGGCAATACTGTTGCAGCTGGGAAAAGAACAGCTGGAAATTTATATGTAATTGATGAGGACAAGACAAACAGCTGTTTACTTACAAAAGAAGAAGAAAATCAACTTTGGCATAAGAGGCTGGGACACTTAACACAGAAGAACATGAGGAAGCTGACCATTACTCATGCAATCAGCGACATTCCAGACCTCAAAAGAGAGAGGGAGTATGTTTGCTCAGCATGCTCTAAAGGAAAACAGGTCAGAAAGCAGTATAAGACCAAAGAGGTAAGTTCTGAAGTAGTGCTTGACATTGTACATACTGATTTGTGTGGGCCGATGAGAACAAAAGGGTTGAATGGTGAGAGGTACTTCATCTTGTTTGTTGATGATTATTCTAGAAGGACCTGCATCATGCACCTCACACATAAGTCAAAAGTTTTGAAATGCTTCAAGAGATACAGAAGATTGGCTGAAAATGAGAGTGGAAAGAAGATCAAAGTATTGAGGTCAGATGAAGGCATCTTTGTGGGATACTCAGCAAAGACAAAAGGTTATAGAGTTTTTCTACATAAACTGGGAAAAGTGGTCACTTCCAGTGATGTGAGAATAGATGAAAACTGGAAAACAACGCATAATGCAAGGGCATTACTTGTATTTTATACAATATTCATCCACAAAATTGTATTTTATACAATTGAGTCCATTACTTGTATTTTTATTCAATTAACATATTTAAATATTATATTTTAGTCACCATTCAAAATGCAAGGGCATTAACAATAAATTTAATATTCAAAATATTGCATTTTTTCAACTTTTAGAATTTAAAAGTTTTAAAGGGATAAATCCATTGCTAATAATCAGTTGAATTTAAATTTTGTAATTTTTTTAATTGTTTACTAGGCCACAAAGCAATTTGAGATAATTTTTATAATTTTTGTTGACAAACATATTACTTAAGAAAAGTAAATGTAATGGACTCTAAGAAGAGGTTTCCTCACTCCCCTCCAAAGTAATATGGTTGACCCAAGATTGGAACTTGTGATTACTATTTATAATATTTATTTACAAAAGTGTATTTTATACAATTGAGTCCATTTCTTGTATTTTTGTTCAATTAAGATTTTCAAATATCATGTTGTACTCACCATTCAAAATGCAATGGTTTTAATAATAAATTTAATAATCAAAACATCGCATTTTCTCAACTTTTAGAATTTTAAAGTCCTATAGGGTTAAATTCATTATTAATAATCAATTGAATTTAAATTTTGTAATTTTTTTAATTGTCTCCTTTGTTACAATACAATTTGAAATCATTTATATAATTTTTGACTACCAACATATTACTTAAAAAAAAGCAAATACAATGGACTCTAATAAGACGTTTTCCACTCCACTCAAGAGCAATATGCTTGACCCAACATTGAAGCTTGGGATTACTATTTACAATATTCATCCACTAAATTGTATTTTATACAATTAAGTGCATTACTTGTATTTTTATTCAATTAATATATTCAAATATTATGTTTTACTCACCATTCAAAATGCAAGGGCATTAATAATAAATTTAATATTCAAAACATTTCATTTTTTCAACTTTTAGAATTTAAAAGTTTTAAAGGGATAAATCCATTGCTAATAATCAATTAAATTTAAATTTTGTAATTTTTTTAATTGTTTACTAGGGCACAAAGCAATTCGAGATAATTTTTACAATTTTTGTTGACGAACATATTACTTAAGAAAATCAAATGTAATGGACTCTAAGAAGAGGTTTCCCCGGTCCCCTCCAAAGCAATATGGTTAACCTAAAATTAAAGTTTGCGATTACTATTTATAATATTCATCCACAAAAGTGTATTTTATACAATTGAGTCCATTTCTTATATTTTTGTTCAATTAAGATTTTCAAATATTATATTTTACTTACCATTCAAAATGCAATGACATTAATAATAAATTCAATAATCAAAACATTGCATTTTCTCAACTTTTAGAATTTTGAAGTCCTATAGGGATAAATCCATTGTTAATGATCAGCTGAATTTGAATTTTGTAATTTTCTAATTGTCTCCTTTGCCACAAAGCAATATGGTTGACCCAAGATTGAAACTTGCGATTACTATTGATAATATTCATCCACAAAAGTTTATCTTATACAATTAAATCCATTACTTGTACTTTAGTTTAATTAAGACTTTCAAATATTATGTTCTTCTCACCATTCAAAATCAATGGCATCAGCAATAAATTTCAAAATCAAAAACCTTACACTTTTTTAATTTTTAGAATTCTAAAGTCCTGTAGGAATAAATGCATTGTTAATTATCAGTTGAATTTTAGTGTTGTACTTTTTTTAATTGTCTCCTTTGTGACATTGTTATTTGAAATGATTTACATAATTTTAGTCTAAAAAAATATTACTTTAGAAAAAGCTAATGTATGGGACTCTAATAAGAAGTTTCCCCACCTCCCTTAAGAGCAATATGCTGGCCCAATATTGAAAGTTGGGATTACTATTTATAATATTTGTCCTCTAAAGTGTATTTCATACAATTGAGTCCATTACTTGTATTTTTGTTCAATTAAGATTTTCAAATATTATATTTTACTCACCATTCAAAATGAAATGGCATTAACAATAAATTAAATAATCAAAACATTGCATTTTGTCAACTTTTAGAATTTTGAAGTCTTATAGGGATAAATCCATTATTAATGATCAGCTGAATTTGAATTTTGTAATTTTTTAATTGTCTCCTTTGCCACAAAGCAATTTGAGATAATTTTTCTCTACCAACATATTACTTATGAAAAAGTAAATGCAATGGACTCTAAGTAGAAGTTTCCCCACTCCCCTTAAGAGCAATATGGTTGACCTAAGATTGAAGCCTGTGATTACTGTTTATAATATTCATCCACAAAATTTTATTTTATACAATTGAGTCCATTACTTTTTTTATTGTTCAATTAAGGCTTTCAAATATTATGTTTTACTCATTATTCAAAATGCAATGACATTAATAATAAATTTAATAATCAAAATATTGCATTTTGTCAACTTTTAGAATTTTAAAGTCCTATAAGGATAAATCCATTGTGAATAGTCAGCTGAATTTAAATTTTCTAATTTTTTTAATTGTCTCCTTTACCACAATGCAATTTGAAATAATTTATATAATTTTTGTCTACCAACATATTACTTATGAAAAAGCAAATACAATAGACTCCAATAAGAAGTTTCCCTAATGCCCTTAAGTGCAATATGGGTGACCCATGATTGAAGTTTGCAATTACTATTTATAATATTCATCCATAAAAGTGTATTTTATACAATTGAGTCCATTACTTGTATTTTTGTTCAATTAAGATTTTCAAATATTATATTTTACTGACCATTCAAAAGGCAACGACTTTAACAGTAAATTTAATTATCAAAACATTGCATTTTGTCAACTTTTAAAATTTTAAAGTTCATTAAGGATGAATCCATTGCTAATAATCAGTTGAATTAAAATTTTGTAATTTTTTTAATTGTCTCGATTGTCATAATGCAATTTGAAAAAATTTATATAATTTTTGTCTACCAACATAAAACTTAAGAAAAAGCAAAAACAATAGACTTTAAAAAGAAGTTTCTCAACTCCCCTCAAGAGCAATATCATTGACCCATAATGCAAGCTTGCGATTACTGTTTATAATACTTATCCACAAAATTTTATTTTATGCAATTGAGTCCATTACTTTTTTTTTTGTTCAATTAAGATTTTCAAATATTATGTTTTACTCACCATTCAAAATCCAATGACATTGATAATAAATTTAATAATCAAAACATTGCATTTTGTCAACTTTTAGAATTTTAAAATCCTATAAAAATCAATCCATTGTGAATAATCAGTTTAATTTAAATTTTGTAATTTTTTTAATTATCTCTTTTACCACAATGCAATTTAAAATAATTTATATAATTTTTGTCTACCAAAATAAAATTTAAGAAAAAGCAAAAACAATAGACTCTAAAAAGAAGTTGTTCAACTCCCTTAAGAGCAATATGGTTGAACCATGATTGAAACTTGCGATTACTATTTATAATATTCATCCACAAAATTTTATTTTATACAATTAGGTCCATTACTTCTTTTTTTGTTCAATGAAGATTTTCAAATATTATGTTTTACTCACCATTCAAAATGCAATAAAATTGACGAAAATTTAATAATCAAAACATTGTATTATCTCAACTTTTAGAATTTTAAAGTCTTATAAGGATCAATCCATTGTGAATAATTAATTGAATTTAAATTGTGTAATTTTTTTAATTGTCTCTTTTGCCATAATGCAATTTGAAAGAATTTCTATAATTTTTGTCTACCAACATATTACTTAAGAAAAAGCAAATACAATAGACTCTAATAAGAAATTTCCCCATTCCCCTTAAGAGCAATATGGGTGACCTAAAATTGAAGTTTGCAATTACTATTTATAATATTCATCCATAAAAGTGTATTTTATACAATTAAGTCCATTACTTGTATTTTTGTTCAATTAAAATTTTCAAATATTATGTTTTACTGACCATTCAAAAGGCAATGGCTTTAACAGTAAATTTAATTATCAAAATATTGCATTTTCTCAACTTTTAAAATTTTAAAGTCCAATAAGGATAAATCTATTATTAATAATCAGTTAAATTTAAATTTTGTAATTTTTTTAATTGTCTCCATCGTCACAATGTAATTTGAAATAAATTATATAATTTTTTGTCTCCCAACATTTTACTGAAAAAAAAAAGCAAATATAATAGACTCTAATAAGAAGATTCTCCAATCCCTTTAAGAGCAATATGGGTGACTCAAAATTGAAGTTTACGATTACTATTTATAATATTCATCCACAAAAGTATATTTTATATAATTAAGTCCATTACTTGTATTTTTGTTCAATTAAGATTTTTAAATATTATATTTTACTGACCATTCAAAAGGCAATGACTTTAGCAATAAATTTAATTATCAAAACATTTCCTTTTCTCAACTTTTAGAATTTGAGTCCTATAAGGATAAATCCATTGTTAATAATCAATTGAATTTAAATTTTGTAATTTTTTTAATTGTTTCCATTGCCGCAAAACAATTTGAAATAATTTATATAATTTTTGTCTACCAACATATTACTTAAGAAAAAGTATATACAATGGACTCTAATAAGAAGTTTCCCACTCCCCTTAAGAGCAATATGGTTGACCCAATATTGAAGGTTGCGATTACTATTTATAATATTCATCCACAAAATTTTATTTTATGCAATTAAGTCCTTTACTTCTTTTTTTGTTCAATTAAGATTTTCAAATATTATATTTTACTCATCATTCAAAAGGCAATGGCTTTAACAGTAAATTTAATTATCAAAACATTGCATTTTCTTAACTTTTAAAATTTTAAAGTCAAATAAAGATAAATTCTTTGTTAATAATCAGTTGAATTTAAATTTTGTAATTTTTTTAATTGTTTCCATCACCACAATGTAATTTCAAATAATTTATATAATTTTTTGTCTACCAACACTTTACTTAAGAAAAGCAAATACAATGGATTTTTACAAGTTTCCTACTCCCTTTAAGAGCAATATGGTTAACCTAAGATTAAAGCTTGTGATTACTATTTATAATATTCCTCCATAAAAATTTATTTTATGCAATTGAGTCCATTACTTCTTTTTTTGTTTAACTAAGATTTTCAAATATTATGTTTTACTCACCATTTAAAATGCAATGACATCAACAATAAATTTAACAATCATAACATTACGTTTTCTCAACTTTTATAATTTTAAAGCCCTATAAGGATCATTCCATTATGAATAATCGGTTGAATTTAAATTTTGTAATTTTTTTAATTGTTTACTTTGCTACAATGCAATTTGAAATAATTTATATAATTTGTCTACCAACCTATTACTTAAGAAAAAGCCAATACAATGGACTCTAAAAAGAAGTTTCCCCACTCCCCTCAAAAGCAATATCAGTGACCCAAGGTTAAAGCTTGCGATTACTATTTATAATATTCATCCACAAAAGTATATTTTATACAATTGAGTCAATTACTTGTATTTTTGTTCAATTTAAATTTTCAAATATTATATTTTACTGACCATTCAAAAGGCAATGACTTTAACAATAAATTTAATTATCAAAACATTGTCTTTTCTCAACTTTAAAAATTTTAAAGTCCTATAAGGATAAATCCATTGTTAATAATCAGTTGAATTAAAATTTTGTAATTTTTTTAATTGTCTCCATTGCCGTAAAGCAATTTGAAATAATTTATATAATTTTTGTCTACCAACCTATTACTTAAGAAAAAGCTGATACAATGGACTCTAAAAAGAAGTTTACCCACTCCCCTCAAGAGCAATATCAGTGACCTAAGGTTAAAGCTTACGATTACTATTTCTAACATTCATCCACAAAAGTGTATTTTATACAATTGAGTCAATTACTTGTTGTTATGTAAAATTAAGATTTTCAAATATTATATTTTACTGATCATTCAAAAGGCAATGGCTTTAACAATAAAATTAGTTATCAAAACATTGCCTTTTCGCAACTTTTAGAATTTTAAATTCCTATAAGGATAAATCCGTTATTAATAATCAGTTGAATTTAAATTTATTAATTTTTTTAATTGTCTCCATTACCGCAAAGCAATTTGAAATAATTTATATTATTTTTGTCTACCAACATATTACTTAAGAAAAAGCATATACAATGGACTCTAATAAGAAGTTTCCCACTCCTCTTAAGAGCAATATGGTTGACCTAAGATTGAAGCTTGCGATTACTATTTATAATACTCATCTACAAAATTTTATTTTATGCAATTGAATCCATTACTTCTTTTTTTGTTCAATTAAGATTTTCAAATATGATGTTTTACTCACTATTCAAAATGGACTTTAAAAAGAAGTTTCCCCACTCCCCTCAAGAGCAATATCGGTGACCCAAGGTTGAAGTTTGCGATTACTATTTATAATATTCATCCACAAAAGTGTATTTTATACAATTGAGTCTATTACTTGTATTTTTGTTCAATTAAGATTTTCAAATATTAAATTTTACTAACCATTCAAGAGGCAATGGCTTTAATAGTAAATTTAATTACCAAAACATTGCATTTTCTCAACTTTTAAAATTTTAAAGTCCAATAAGGATAAATTCATTGTTAATAATCAGTTGAATTAAAATTTTGTAAGTTTTTTAATTGTCTCCATTGCCGCAAAGCAATTTGAAATAATTTATATAATTTTTGTCTACCAATATAAAACTTAAAAAAAAGGAAAAACAATAGATTCTAAAAAGAAGTTTCCCAACTCCCCTCAAGAGCAATATGGTTGACTCATGATTGAAACTTGCGATTATTGTTTATAATATTCATCCATAAAATTTTATTTTATGCAATTGAGTCCATTATTTCTTTCTTTGTTCAATTAAAATTTTCAAATATTATGTTTTACTCACCATTCAAAATGCAGTGACATTGACAATAAATTTAAAAATCAAAACATTACATTTACTCAACTTTTAGAATTTTAAAGTCCTATAAGGATAAATCTATTGTGAATAAACAGCTGAATTTAAATTTTCTAATTTTTTTAATTGTCTCTTTTGCCACAATGCAAATTGAAATAATTGATATAATTTTTGTCTACCAACCTATTACTTAAGAAAAAGACAATACAATGGACTCTAAAAAGAAGTTTCCCCACTCCCCTCAAGAGTAATATGGGTGACCCAAGGATGAAGCTTGCGATTACTATTTATAATATTCATCCACAAAAGTGTATTTTATACAATTGAGTCCATTACTTGTATTTCTGTTCAATTAAGATTTTCAAATATTATATTTTACTAACCATTCAAAAGGCAATGACTTTAACAATAAATTTAATTATCAAAACATTGCCTTTTCCCAACTTTTAGAATTTTAAAGTCCTATAAGGATAAATCCATTGTTAATAATCAGTTAAATTAAAATTTTGTAATTTTTTTAATTTGTCTCTATTGCCGTCAAGCAATTTGAAATAATTTATATAATTTTTATCTACCAATATATTACTTAAGAAAAAGTAAATACAATAGACTCTAATAAAAATTTTCCCCAGTCCCCTTAAGAGCAATATGAGTGACCCAAGATTGAAGTTTGCGATTACTATTTATAATATTTATCCACAAAAGTGTATTTTATACAATTAAGTCCATTACTTGTATTTTTGTTCAATTAAGATTTTCAAATATTATGTTTTACTGACCATTCAAAAGGCAATGGCTTTAACAGTAAATTTAATTATCAAAACATTTCATTTTCTCAACTTTTAAAATTTTAAAGTCCAATAAGGATAAATCCATTCTTAATAATCGGTTGAATGTAAATTTTGTAATTTTTTTAATTGTCTCTATCGCCACAATGTAATTTGAAATAAATTATATAATTTTTTGTCTACCAACATTTTACTTCAGAAAAAGCAAATACAATGGACTCAACAAGAAGTTTCCCACTCCCCTTAAGAGCAATATGGTTGACCCAAGATTGAAACTTGCAATTACTATTTATAATATTCCTCCACAAAATTGTATTTTATGCAATTGAGTCCATTACTTCTTTTATTATTCAATTAAGATTTTCAAATATTATGTTTTACTCTCCATTCAAAATACAATGACATTAGCAATAAATTTAACAATCAAAACATTGCATTTTCTCAATTTTTAAAATTTTAAAACCCTATAAGGATCAATCCATTGTGAATAATCAGTTGAATTTAAATTTTGTAATTTTTTTAATTGTCTCTTTTGTTACAATGCAATTTGAAATAATTTATATAATTTTTGTCTACCAACCTATTACTTAAGAAAAAGCCAATACAATGTACTCTAAAAAGAAGTTTTGCCATTCCCCTCAAGAGTAATATTGATGACCCAAGGTTGAAGCTTGCGATTACTATTTATAATATTCATTCACAAAAGTGTATTTTATACAATTGAGTCCACTACTTGTAGTTTTGTAAAATTAAGATTTTCAAATATTATATTTTACTAACCATTCAAAAGGCAATGACTTTAACAATAAATTTAATTATCAAAACATTGTCTTTTCTCAACTTTTAGAATTTTAAATTCTTATAAGTATAAATCCATTGTTAATAATTAGTTGAATTTAAATTTTGTAATTTTTTTAATTGTCTCCATTGCCACACGACGATTTGAAATAATTTATATAATTTTTGTCTACTAACATATTACCTAAGAAGAAGCATGTACAATGGACTCTAATTAGAAGTTTCCTAGCTCCCCTTAAGAGCAATATGGTTGACCTAAGATTGAAACTTGTGATTACTATTTATAATATTCATCCACAAAATTTTATTTTATGTAATTGAGTCCATTACATCTTTTTTTGTTCAATTAAGATTTTCAAATATTGTGTCTTTCTCACCATTCAAAATGCAATGACATTGACGATAAATTTAATAATCAAAACATTACATTTTCTCAACTTTTAGAATTTTAAAGTCCCATAAGAATCAATCCATTATGAATAATTAGTTGAATTTAAAATTTGTAATTTTTTTAATTGTCTTTTTTGCCACAATACAATTTGAAATAATTTATATAATTTTTGTCTACCAATATAATACTTAAGAAAAAGCAAAAACAATAAACTCTAAAAAGAAGTTTTTCCACTTCCCTCAAGAGCAATATGGTTGACCCAAGATTGAAACTTGTGATTACTGTTTATAATATTCATCCACAAAATTTTATTTTATGCAATTGAGTCCATTACTTCTTTTTTTGTTCAATTAAGATTTTCAAATATTATATTTTACTCACTATTCAAAATAAAATGACATTAACAATAAATTTAATAATCAAAACATTGCCTTTTCTCAACTTTTAGAATTTTAAAGGCCTATAAGGATCAATCTATTGTGAATAATTGGTTGAATTTAAATTTTGTAATTTTTTTAATTGTCTCCTTTGCCACAATGCAATTTGAAATAATTTATATAATTTTTTGTCTACCAACCTATTACTTAAGAAAAAGCCAATATAATGGACTCTAAAAAGAAGTTTTCCACTCCCCTTAAGAGCAATATGGTTGACCCAAGATTGAAGATTACGATTACTATTTATAATATTTATCTACAAAAGTGTATTTTATACACTTGAGTCCATAACTTGTATTTTTGTTGAATTAATATTTTTAAATATTATATTTTACTCACTATTCAAAATGCAAGGGCATTAATAATAAATTTTATAATCAAAATATTGCGTTTTTTTCAACTTTTAGAATTTTAAAGGGATAAATCCTTTGTTAATAATCAATTGAATTTATATTTTATAATTTTTTTAATTGTCTCCTTTGCCACAAAGAAGTTTGAAATAATTTTTATAATTTTCGTCTACCAACATGTTAGTTAAGAAAAAGCAAATGCAATGGAGTCTAACAAGAAGTTTCCCTACTCCTTTAAAGAGCAATATGCTTGACCCAATTTTGAATCTTGACATCGCTAGTTAAAATATTCGTTCACTAAAGTGTATTTTATACAAATGAGTTCATTATTTGTATTTTTGTTTAATTAACATATTCAAATATTATGTTTTACTCACCATTCAAAATGCAAGGGTATTAACAATAAAGTTAATAATCAAAACATTGCATTTTTTCAACTTTTAGAATTTTAAAGTCCTATGGGGATAAATCCTTTGTTAACAATCAATTCAATTTATATTTTATAATTTTTTTAATTGTCTCCTTTGCCACAAAGCAATTTCAAATAATCTTTATAATTTTTGTCTACCAGCATATTACTTAAGGAAAAGTAAAAGCAATGGACTCTAATAAAATATTTCCCAACTCCTCTCAAAAACAATATGGTTGACGCAAGATTAAAACTTGCAATTACTGTTTATAATATTCATCCACAAAAGTGTATTTTATACAATTGAGTCCATTACTTGTATTTTTGTTCAATTAAGATTTTCAAATATTATGTTTTACTCACCATTCAAAAGGCAATGACATTATTAAAACTTGCGATTACTGTTTATAATATTCATCCACAAAAGTGTATTTTATACAATTGAGTCAATTATTTGTATTTTTGTTCAATTAAGATTTTCAAATATTATGTTTTACTCACCATTCAAAAGGCAATGACATTAACAATAAATTTAATAATCAAAACATTGCATTTTCTCAACTTTTAGAATTTTAAAGTCCTATAAGGATAAATCCATTGTGAATAATCAGTTAAATTTAATTTTTGTAATTTTTTAATTATCTCTTTTTCCACAATGCCATTTGAAATAATTTATATAATTTTTTTCTACCAACATATTACTTAAGAAAAAGGAAATACAATGGACTTTAATAAGAAGTTTCCTTACTCCCCTCAAGAGCAATATGGTTGACCCAACATTGAAGCTTGACATTGCTAGTTAAAATATTCGTCCACTAAAGTGTATTTTATACAATTGAGTTCATTACTTGTATTTTTGTTAAATTAACATATTCAAATATTATATTTTACTCAACATTGAAAATACAAAGGCATTAACAATAAATTTTAAAATCAAAACATTGCATTTTTTCAACTTTTAGAATTTTAAAGGCATAAATCCATTGTTAATAATCTATTGAAATTGTAATTTTTTTAATTATCTCCTTTGCCACAAAGCAATTTGAAATAATTTTTATAATTTTTGTCTACCAATACGTTACTTAAGAAAAAGCAAATGTAATAGACTCTAATAAGAAGTTTCCCCACTTCCCTCAAGAGTAATATGGTTGACCCAACATTGAAGCTTGACATTGCTAGTTAAAATATTCGTCCACTAAAGCGTATTTTATACAATTGAGTTCATTACTTGTATTTTTGTTCAATTAACATATTCAAATATTATATTTTTCTAACCATTCAAATGCAATGGAATTAGCAATAAATTTTAAAATCAAAACATTGCACTTTTTCAATTTTCAGAATTCTAAAGTCCTATAGGAATAAATGCATTGTTAATTATCAGTTGAATTTTAATTTTATAATATTTTAATTGTCTCCTTTGCGAGATTGCTATTTGAAATGATTTATATAATTTTTGTCTACCAATATGTTACTTAAGAAAAAGTAAATGTAATGGACTCTAATAAGAAGTTTCCCTACTCCCCGCAAGAGCAATATGGTTGACCCAAAATTGAAATTTGTGATTACTATTTATAATATTCATCCACAAAAGTGTCTATTATACCATTGAATCCATTACTTGTATTTTTGTTCAATTAAGATTTTCAAATATTATATTTCACTTCCCATTCAAAATGCAATGGTATTAACAATAAAATTAATAATCAAAATATTGCATTTTGTCAACTTTTAAAAGTTCAAAGTCCTATAGGGATAAATCCATTATTAATAATCAGTTGAATTTAAATTTTGTAATTTTTTTAATTGTTTCCTTTGCCACAATGCAATTTCAAATAATTTATATAATTTTTGTCTACCAACATATTACTTAAGTAAAAGCAAATAAAGTGGAATCTAATAAGAAGTTTCCCCACTCCCCTTGGGTGCAATATGGTTGAGCTAAGATTGAAACTTGCGATTACTATTTATAATATTATCCACAAAAGTATTTCTTATACAATTGAGTCCATTACTTGTATTGTTGTTGAATTAAGACTTTCAAATATTATGTTTTTCTTACCATTGAAATGCAATGGCATTAGCAATAAATTCTATAATCAGATTGAAGCTTGCGATTACTACTTATAATATTTATCCACAAAAGTGTATTTTATACAATAAGCCCATTACTTGTTTTTTTGTTCAATTAAGACTTTCAAATATTATGTTTTTCTCACCATTAAAATGCAATGACATTAGCAATATATTCGTCTGCTAAAGATTAAGTCCTTTACTTGTATTTTTGTTCAATTATTTTTAAATATTATATTTTACTCACCATTCAAAATAAAAGGGCATTAACAATAAATTTAATAATCAAAAGATTGTCTTTTTTCAATTTTTAGAATCTTAAAGTCCTATAGGGATAAATCCTTTGTTAATAATCAATTGAATTTATATCTTATAAATTTTTTAATTGTCTCCTTTGCTACAAAGTAATTTGAAATAATTTTTGTCTACCAACATGTTATTTAGGAAAAAGCAAATGTAATGGACTCTAATAAGAAGTTTCCCCACTCCCTTCAAGAGCACTATGCTTGACCCAACATTAAAACTTGACATTGCTAGTTAAAATATTTGTCCACTAAAGTGTATTTTATACAATTGAGTTCATTACTTGTATTTTTGTTCAATTAACATATTTAAATATTATGTTTTACTCACCATTCAAAATGCAAGGGAATTAACAATAAATTTAATAATCAAAACATTATGTTTTTTCAACTTTTAGAATTTTAAAGTTTCAGTGGCATAAATCCATTCTTAATAATCAGTTGAATTTATATTTTATAATTTTTTTAATTATCTCCTTTGCCACAAAGCAATTTCAAATAATTTTTATAATTTTTGTCGACCAACATATTATTTATGGAAAAGTAAAAGCAATGGACTCTAATAAAAAGTTTCCCCACACCCCTCAAGAGCAATATGGTTAACCCAAGATTAAAGCTTGTGATTACTATTTATAATATTTATCCGCAAAAATGTATTATATACAATTGAGTCCATTACCTATATTTTTGTTCAATTAAGACTTTCAAATTTTATGATTTTCTTACCATTGAAATGCAATGGAATTAACAATAAATTGTATAATCAAATTGAAGCTTGTGATTATTTCTTATAATATTCATTCACAAAAATGTATTTTATACAATTGAGCCCATCACTTGTTTTTTTGTTCAATTAAGACTTTCAAATATTATGTTTTTCTTACCATTGAAATCCAATGACATTAGTAATAAATTTTAAAATCAAAATATTGCACTTTTCCAATAAATTTTTGTAATTTTTTTAATTGTCTCCTTTGTGACATTGTTATTTAAAATGATTTATATAATTTTAGTATAAAAAAATATTACTTTAGAAAAGGCTAATGTATGAGACTCAAATAAGAATTTTCCCGACTCCCCTCAAGAGCAATAAGCTTGGCCCAACATTGAATCTTGGGATTGCTATTTATAATATTTGTCTACTAAAGTGTATTTTATACAATTAAGTCCATTACTTGTATTTCTATTCAATTAACATATTCAAATAGTATTTTTTACTCACCATTCAAAATGCAAGAGAATTAACAATAAATTTAACAATCAAAACATTGCTTTTTTTCAACTTTTCGACTTTTAAAGTCCTATAAGGATATATCCTTTGTTAATAATCAGTTCAATTTATATTTTATGATTTTTTTAATTGTCTCCTTTGCTACAAAATAATTTTAAATAATTTTTATAATTTTTGTCTACCAATATATTACTTATGGAAAAGCAAAAACAATGGACTCTAATAAAAAGTTTCCCCACTCCCTTCAAGAGCAATATGGCTGACCCAAGATTAAAACTTGTGATTACTATTTATAATATTTATTCACAAAAGTGTATTTTATACAATTGAATCCATTAATTATATTTTTGTTCAATTAAGATTTTCAAATATTATGTTTTCTGACCATTCAAAAGGCAAAGGCTTTAACAATAAATTTAATTATCAAAACATTGCATTTTCTCAACTTTTAGAATTTTAAAGTCCTATAACGATAAATCCATTATTAATCATCAGTTGAATTTAAATTTTGTAATTTTTTTAATTGTCTCAATTACCACAATGCAATTTGAAATAATTTATATAATTTTTGTCTACCAACATATTACTTAAAAAAAAACAAATACAATGGACACTAATAAGAAGTTTCCCACTCCCCTTAAGAGTAATATGGTTGACCCAAGATTGAGACTTGCAATTACTATTTATAATATTTATCCACAAATTTGTATTTTATACAATTAAGTCCACTACTTCTTTTTTTGTTCAATTAAGATTTTCAAATATTATATTTTACTCACCATTTAAAATGCAATGACATTAATAATAAATTTAATAATCAAAATATTACATTTTCTCAACTTTTAGAATTTTAAAGTGCTATAGGGATAAATCCATTGTTAATAATCAGTTAAATGTAAATTTTGTAATTTTTTTAATTGTCTCCTTTGCTACAATGTAATTTGAAATAAGTTATATAATTTTTGTCCACCAACATATTACTTAAGAAAAAGCAAATATAATGGACTCTAAGAAGAAGTTTCCCCACTTCCCTCCAAAGTAATATGGTTGACCCAAGATTGAAACTTGCGATTACTATTTATAATATTTATCCACAAAAGTGTATTTTATACAATTGAGTACATTATTTGTATTTTTGTTCAATTAAAATTTTCAAATATTATATTTTACTCACCATTCAAAATGCAATGGCATTAATAATAAATTTAATAATCAAAACATTGCATTTTCTCAACTTTTAGTATTTGAAAGTCCTATAGCGATAAATCCATTGTTAATAATCAATTGAATTTAAATTTTGTAGTTTTTTTAATTGTCTCATTTGCCACAATGCAATGTGAAATAATTAATATAATTTTTGTCTATCAACATATTAATTAAGAAAAAGCAAATAAAATAGACTCTAATAAGAAATTTTCCCACTCCCATTAAGTGCAATATGGTTGACTAAAGATTGAAACTTGTGATTTTTATTTATAATATTAATCCATAAAAGTGTTTTTTATACAATTAAGTCCATTGCTTGTATTTTTGTTCAATTAAGACTTTTAAATATTATATTTTTCTCACCATTAAAATGCAATGACATTAGCAATAAATTTAAAAATCATATTAAAGTTTGCGATTACTACTTATAATATTTATCCAGAAAAGTGTATTTTATACAATTGAGTCCATTACTTGTATTTTTGTTCAATTAAGACCTTCAAATATTATGTTTTTCTTACCATTGAAATGCAATGACATTAGTAATAAATTTAAAAACCAAAACATTACACTTTTTTAATTTTTAGAATTCTAAAGTCCTATAGGAATAAATACATTGTTAATTATCTGTTGAATATTAATTTTTGTAATTCTTTTAATTGTCTCCTTTGTGCCATTGCTATTTTAAATGCTTTATATAATTTTAGTCTAAGAAAATATTACTTTAGAAAGGGCTAATCTATGGGACTCTTATAAGAAGTTTCCCCACTCCCCTCAAAAGCAATATGCTTGGCCCAACATTGAAATTTGGGATTGCTATTTATAATATTCATCTGCTAAAGTTTAATTTATATAGTTAAGTCCTTTACTTGTATTTTTGTTTAATTATTATTCTCAAATATTATGTTTTACTCACCATTCAAAATAAAAGGGCATTAACAATAAATTTAATAATAAAAAGATTGTGTTTTTTCAACTTTTAGAATTTTAAAGTCCTATAGGGATAAATCCTTTGTTAATAATCAATTGAATTTATATTTTATAATTTTTTTAATTGTCTCCTTTACCATAAAGCAATTTCAAATAATTTTTATAATTTTTGTCTACTAACATATTACTTCAGGAAAAGCGAATGCAAAGAACTTTAATAAAAAGTTTCCTTACACCTCTTAAGAGCAATATGGTTGACTCAAGATTAAAACATGCGATTACTATTTATAATATTCAACCACAAAAATGTATTTTATATAATTAAGTTCATTACTTGTATTTTTGTTCAATAAAGATTTTCAAACACTATGTTTTACTCACCATTCAAAATGCAAGGACATGAACAATAAATTTAATAATCGGAACATTGCATTTTCTCAACTTTCAGAATGTTAAAGTCATATAAGGATAAATTCTTTGTTAATAATCAGTTAAGTTTAAATTTTTTAATTTTTTTAATTGTCTCCTTTGCCATAATGCAATTTGTAATAATTTAGATAATTTTTGCCTACCAACATATTACTTAAGAAAAAGCAAATAGAATGAACTCTAAGAAGAAGTTTCCCACTCCCCTTAAGAGCAATATCATTGACCCAAGATTGAAACTTACGATTACTATTTATAATATTCATCCACAAAATTGTATTTTATGCAATTGAGTCCATTATTTGTATTTTTGTTCAATTAAGACTTTCAAATATTATGGTTTTCTCACCATTGAAATGCAATGGCATTAGCAATAAATTTGAAAATCAGATTGAAGCTTGCGATTACTAATAATATTCATCCACAAAAGTGTATTTTATACAATTGAGTCCATTACTTGTATTTTTGTTCAAGTGAGACTTTCGAATATGATGTTTTTCTCACCATTGAAATGTAATGGTATCAGTAATAAATTTAAAAATCAAAACATTGCACTTTTTCAAAATTTTGAATTCTAAAGTCCTATGGGAATAAATGCATTGTTAATTATCAGATGAATTTTAATTTTTGTAATTTTTCTAATTGTCTCCTTTATGCCATTGTTATTTCAAATGATTTATATAATTTTAGTCTAAGAAAATATTACTTTAGAAAAGGCTAATCTATGGGACTCTAATAAGAAGTTTCCCCACTCCCCTTAAGAGCAATATGGTTGACCCAAGATTGAAGTTTACAATTACTATTTATAATATTCATCCACAGAAGTGTATTTTATACACTTGAGTCCATTACTTGTATTTTTGTTGAATTAAAATTTTCAAATATTATGTTTTACTCACCATTCAAAATGCAAGGGCATTAACAATAAATTTCATAATCAAAATATTGCATTTTTTCAACTTTTAGAATTTTAAAGGGATACTATTATAATATTCATCCACAAAAGTGTATTTTCTACAATTGAGTCCATTACTTGTATTTTTTTTTTCAATTAAAATTTTCAAATATTATGTTTTTTTGACCATTCAAATGTAATGGCATTAGCAATAAATTCAAAAATGAACACATTGCACTTTTTCAATTTTTAAAATTCTAAAATCCTATAGGTATAAATGCATTGTTAATTATTAGTTAAACTTTATTTTTTTAATATTTTTAATTGTCTCCTTTGTGACAATGTTATTTGAAAGAATTTATATAATTTTTGTCTACAAAGAAATTACTGAAGAAAAGCAAATGCATTGGATTTTAATAAGAAGTTTCCTTACTCCCCGCAAGAGTAATATACTTGACCCAACATTGAAACTTGAGATTGCTATTTATAATATTCGTCCACTAAAGTGTACTTTATACAATTAAGTCCATTACTTGTAGTTTTGTTCAATTAACATACTCAAATATTATGTTTTACTCACCATTCAAAATGCAATGGCATTTACAATAAATTTAATAATCAAAATATTGCATTTTTTCAACTTTTAGAATTTTCAAGTCTTATAGGGATAAATCCATTGTTAAAAATCATTTAAATTTAAATTTTGTAATTTCTTTTAATTTTCTCTTTTGCCACAATGCAATTTGAAATAATTTATATAATTGTTGTCTACAAACATATTACTTAAGAAAAAACAAATGCAATGAACACTAATAAGAAATTTCTTCACTCCTTTTAAGAGCAATATGGTTGACCCATGATTGAAACTTGGGATTACTATTTATAATTTTCATTCACTAAAGTGTATTTTGTAAAATTGAGTCCATTACTTGTATTTTTTTTCAATTAAAATATTCAAATATTATGTTTTTCTCATTATTTAAAATGTAATGACATTAACAATAAATTTAATGATCAAAATATTGTGTTTTTTTAACTTTTAGAATTTTGAAGCCTTATAGGGATAAATCCATTATTAATAATCATTTGAATTTAAATTTTATAATTTTTTTAATTATCTCCTTTGCCACATTACAATTTGAAATAATTTATATAATTTTTCTCTACAAACATATTACTTAAGAAAAAGCAAATGCAATGGATACTAATAAAAAGTTTTCCCACTCCCCTTAAGAGCAATATGGTTGACCTAAGATTGAAACTTCGGATTACTACTTATAATATTCATCCACAAAATGTATTTTATACAATTGAGTCCATTACTTGTATTTTTGTCCAATTAACATTTTCAAATATTATGTTTTTCTCACTATTGAAATGCAATGACATTAGCAATAAATTTAAAAATGAACACATTACACTTTTTCAATTTTTAGAATTCTAAAGTCTTGTAAGCATAAATGCATTGTTAAGTATCAATTAAATTTTACTTTTGTAATTTTTTTAATTGTCACCTTTGCAACAATGCTATTAGAAATGATCTATATAAGTTTAGTCTAAGAAAATATTACTTTAGAAAAAGCTAATGTATGAGACTTTAATAAGAAGTTTCCCCACTCCCCTCAAGAGCAATATGCTTGACCCAACATTAATGGTTAGGATTGTTATTTATAATATTCGTCCACCAAAGTGTATTTGATACAATTGAGTCCATTACTTGTTAATAATTAGTTGAATTTAAATTTTGTAATTTTTTTTAATTGTCTCCTTTACAATAATGCCATTTGAAATGATTTATATAATTTTAGTATACAAACATATTACTTAAGAATAAGCTAACGTATGAGACTCCCATAAAAAGTTTCCCCACTCCCCTTAAGAGCGACATGCTTGGCCCAACATTGATGCTTGAGATTGATATTTATAATATTCCTCCACTAAAGTGTATTTTGTAGAATTGAGTCCATTACTTGTATTTTTTTTTCAATTAACATTTTCAAATATTATGTTTTTCTCACCATTCAAAATGTAATGGCATTAATAATAAATTTAATAATTAAAACATTGCGTTTTTTCAACTTTTAGAATTTTAAAGTCTTATTGGGATAAATCCATTGTTAATAATCATTTGACTTTAAATTTTGTAACTTTTTTAACTGTCACCTTTGCGACAATACTATTAGAAATGATTTATATAAGTTTAGTCTAAGAAAATATTACTTTAGAAAAATCTAATGTATTGGACTTTGATCAGAAGTTTCCCCACTCCCCTCAAGAGCAATATGCTTAACCCAACATTAAAGTTTGGGATTGCTATTTATAATATTTGTCCACTAAAGTGTATTTTATCCAATTAAGTCCATTACTTGTATTTTTGTCCAATTAATATATTCAAATATTATGTTTTTCTCACCATTCAAAATGTCAAGACATTAATAATAAATTTAAAAAGCAAAACATTACATTTTTTCAACTTTTAGAATTTTGAAGTCTTATTGGGATAAATGCATTGTTAATAATTAGTTGAATTTAAATTTTGTAATTTTTTTTAATTGTCTCCTTTGCAACAATGCAATTTGAAATGATTTATATAATTTTAGTATACAAACATATTACTTAAGAATAAGCTAATGTATGGGACTCCCATAAGAAGTTTTCCCACTTCCCTTAAGAGCGACATGCTTGGCCCAACATTGATGTTTGGAATTGCTATTTATAATATTCCTCCACTAAAGTGTATTTTGTAGAATTGAGTCCATTACTTGTATTTTTTTTTCAATTAACATTTTTAAATATTATGTTTTTCCCACCATTCAAAAGCTATGGCATTAGCAATAAATTCAAAAATGAACACATCACACTTTTTCAATTTTTAGAAGTCTAAAGTCCTGTAGGCATAAATGCATTGTTAATTATCGATTAAATTTTACTTTCATAATTTTTTTAATGGTCACCTTTACGACAATACTATTATAAATGATTTATATAAGTTTAGTCTAAGAAAATATTACTTTAGAAAAAGCTAATGTATTGGACTTTGATAAAAAGTTTCCCCACTCCCCTCAAAAGCAATATGTTTAACCCAACATTAAGGTTTGGGATTGTTATTTATAATATTTGTCCACTAAAGTGTATTTTATCCAATTGAATCCATTACTTGTATTTTGTCCAATTAACATATTCAAATATTATGTTTTTCTCACCCTTCAAAATGCCAAGACATTAACAATAAATTTAAAAAGCAAAACATTGTAGTTTTTCAACTTTTAGAATTTTTGAGTCTTATTGGAATAAATACATTGTTAATAATTAGTTGAATTTAAATTTTATAATTTTTTTTAATTGTCTCCTTTACAACAATGCAATTTGAAATGATTTATATAATTTTAGTCTACAAATATATTACTTAAGAATAAGCTAACGTATGGGACTCCCATAAGAAGTTTCCCCACTTCCCTCAAGAGCGACATGCTTGGCCCAACATTGATGCTTGGGATTGCTATATATAATATTCCTCCATTAAAGTGTATTTTGTAAAATTGAGTCCATTACTTGTATTTTTTTTCAATTAAAATTTTCAAATATTATGTTTTTCTCACCATTCAAAATGCAATGGCATGAATAATAAATTTAATAATCAAAATATTGCATTTGTTCAACTTTTAGAATTTTAAAGTCTTATAGGAATAAATTCACTGTTAACAATCATTTGAATTGATATTTTGTAATTTTTTTAATTGTCTCCATTGCTACAATACAATTTGAAATAACTTATATAATTTTTGTCTACAAACATATTACTTAAGAAAAAAAAATATTATGTTTTTCTCATCATTAAAATGCAATGACATTAGCAATAAATTTAAAAATGAACACATTGCACTTTTTCAATTTTTAGAATTTGAAAGTCTTGTAGGCATAAATGCATTGTTAATTATCAATTAAATTTCACTTTTGTAATTTTTTTAATTGTCACCTTTCCAACAATGCTATTAGAAATGATTCATATAAGTTTAGTCTAAAAAAATATTACTTTAGAAAAAGCTAATGTATGAGACTCTAATAAGGAATTTCCCCACTCCCCTCAAGAGTAATATGTTTAACCCAACATTAAAGTTTGGGATTCCTATTTATAATATTCGTCCATTAATGTGTATTTTATACAATTAAGTCCATTACTTGGATTTTTGTCCAATTAACATATTCAAATATTATGTTTTACTCACCATTCAAAATGCAAAGGCATTCATAATAAATTTAAAATGAAAAACATTGTATTTTTTTCAAGTTTTAGAATTTTCAAATCTTATTGGGATAAATGCATTGTTAATAATTAGTTGAATTTAAATTTTGTAATTTTTTTTAATTGTCTCCTTTGCAACAATATAATTTGAAATGATTTATATAATTTTAGTCTACAAACATATTATTTGAGAATAAGCTAGCGTATGAGACTCTCATAAGAAGTTTTCCCACTCTCCTCAAGAGCGACATACTTGACCCAACATTGATGCTTGGAATTGCTATTCATAATATTCCTCCACTAAAGTGTATTTTGTAGAATTGAGTCCATTACTTGTATTTTGTTTTCAATTAAAATTTTCAAATATTATGTTTTTCTCACCATTCAAATGCAATGGCTTTAACAATAAATTAAAAAATGTACACATTGCACTTTTTCAATTTTTAGAATTCTAAAATCTGGTAGGCATAAATGCATTGTTAACTATTAGTTAAACTTTACCTTTTTATTTTTTTTAATTCTCTCCTTTGTGACAATGCAATTTGAAATAATTTATATAATTCTTGTCTACAAACATATTACTTAAGAAAAAGCAAATGCAATGGATACTAATGAGAAATTTCCCTACTCCCCTCAAGAGCAATATGGTTGACCCAAGATTGAAACTTGAGATTACTATTTATAATTTTCATTCATAAAAGTGTATTTTGTACAATTGAGTCCATTACTTCTATTTTTGTTCAATTTACATACTCAAATATTATGTTTTACTCACCATTCAAAATGCAATGACATTAACAATAAATTTAATAATCAAAATATTGCATGTTTTCAACTTTTAGAATTTTAAAGTGTTATAGGGATAAATCAATTGTTAATAATCATTTGAGTTTAAATTTTGTAATTTTTTTAATTGTCACCTTTGCCACAATGCAATTTGAAATAATTTATATAATTTTTCTCTACAAACATATTACTTAAGGAAAAACAAATGCAATGGACACTAATAAGAAATTTCTCCACCCCCTCAAGAGTAATATGGTTGACCCAAGATTAAACCTTGGGATTACTATTTATAATATTCATGCACAAAAGTTCATTTTATTCAATAGAGTCTATTACTTGTATTTTTGTTCAATTAACATTTTCAAATATTATGTTTTTCTCACCATTGAAATGCAATCACATTAGCAATAAATTTAAAAATGAACACATTGCATTTTTTCAATTTTTTTAATTCAAAAGTTATGTAGGCTTAAATGCATTGTTAATTATCAATTAAATTTCACTTTTCTAATTTTTTTAATTCTTACCTTTGTGACAATGTTATTAGAAATGATTTATATAAGTTTAGTCTAAAAAAATATTACTTTAGAAAATGCTAATGTATGGGACTCTAATAAGAAGTTTCTCTTCTCCCCTTAAGAGCAATATTCTTGGCCCAACATTGAAGTTTAGGATTGCTATTTATAATATTCATCTACTAAAGTGTATTTCATACAATTGAGTCCATTACTTGTATTTTTGTCCAATTAACATATTCAAATATTATGCTTTTCTTACCATTCAAAATGCAAAGGCATTAACAATAAATTTAAAAAGCAAAATATTGAATTTTTTCAACTTTTAGAATTTTCAACTTTTATTGGGATAAATGCATTGTTAATAATTAGTTGAATTTAAATTTTGTAATTTTTTTAATTGTCTCCTTTGCAACAATGCAATTTGAAATGATTTATATAATTTTAGTCTACAAACATATTACTAAAGAATAAGCAAATACAATGGACTAGAATAAAAAGATTCCCTAGACCCTTTATGTGCAATATCCTTGACCCAACATTGAAACTTAGAATTGTTATTTTTAATATTCATCCACTAAAGTATATTTTATACAATTGAGACCATTACATGAATTTTTGTTCAATTAACACCTTTAAATATTATGTTTTTGTCCCCATTCAAATGTAACAACATTAATGATAAATTGAAAAATAAAAATATTACATTTTTTGAAGTTTAAAAATTTTAAAATCTTATAGACATTAGTGCATTGTTAACAATCAATTCAATTTAAATTTTGTAATTTTTTTTAATTGTATCCTTTGCCACAATGCAATTTGAAATGATTTATATAATTTTAGTCTAAAAACATATTGCTTAAGCCAAAGCTAATGCAATAGACTCTAATAAGACGTTTCCCCACTCCCCTCAAGAGCAATATGGTTGACCTAACATTGAATCTTGGGATTGCTATTTATATTCATCCATTAAAATGTATTTTATACTATTGAGTCCATTACTTTAATTTTTGTTCAACTAACATATTCAAATATTATGTTTTTCTTACCATTCAAATGTAATGACATTAACGATAAATTGAAAAATCAAAATATTGCATTTTTTGAAGTTTAAGAATTTTAAAATCTCAATGACATTAATGCATTGTTAACAATCAGTTGATTTTAAATTTTGTAATTTTTTTTAATTATATTCATTGCCACAATGCAATTTGAAATGACTTATATAATTTTAGTTTACAAACATATTACTTAAGAAAAAGCAAATGCAATGGACTTGAATAAGAATTTCCCTAGTGCCCTCAAGAGCAATATGGTTAACCCAACATTGAAGCTTGATATTACTATTTATAGTATTCATCCACTAAAGTGTATATTATACAATTGAGACCATTACTTGAATTTTTGTTCAATTAACATATTCAAATATTATGTTTTTCTCACCATTCAAATGCAATGGCATTAGCAATAAATTCAAAAATCAACATTGCACTTTTTCAATTTTTTGAATTTTAAAGTCCTATAGGGATATATGCATTGTTAATAATCAGTTGAATTGAAATTTTGTAATTTTTTTAATTGTCTCTATTGCCACAATGTAATTTGAAATGATTAATATAATTTTAGTGTACAAACATATTACTTATGAAGAAGCAAATACAATGGACTCTATTATGAAAATTCCCAACACCCTTCGTGTGTAATATGTTAGACCCAACATTGAAAGTTGGGATTGCTATTTTTAATATTTATCCACTAAAGTGTATTTTATACAATTGAGACCATTACTTGAATTTTTGTCCAATTAACATATTCAAATATGATGTTTTTCTCACCATTAAAAAGAAATGACATTAGCAATAAACTCAAAAATCAAAACCCTACACTTTTTCAATTTTTTGAATTCTAAAATCTTATAGGAATAAATGCATTGTTAATAAATAGCTGTATTTAAATTTTGTAATTTTTTTAATTGTCTCCTTTGCCATAATGCATTTTGAAATGATTTATAGAATTTTAGTCTATAAACATATTACTTAAGCAAAAGCTATTGCAATCGACTCTAATTAGACATTTCCCCACTCCCCTCAAGAGCAATATGGTTGACCCAACATTGAATCTTAGGATTGCTATTTATAATATTCATCCATTGAAATGTATTTTATACTATTGAGTCCATTACTTGAATTTTTGTTCAACTAACAAATTCAAAATTTATGTTTTTCTTACCATTCAAATGTAATGGCATTAACGATAAATTGAAAAATCAAAATATTGCATTTTTTGAAGTTTAAGAATTTTAAAATCTCATGGACATTAATGCATTGTTAACAATCAGTTGATTTTAAATTTTGTAATTTTTTTTAATTATATTCATTGCCACAATGCAATTTGAAATGATTTATATAATTTTAGTCTACAAACATATTATTTAAGAAAAAGCAAATGCAATGAACTTTAATAAGAATTTCCCCAGTCCCCTCAAGAGCAATATGGTTAACCCAACATTAAAGCTTGAGATTACTATTTATAGTATTCATCCACTAAAGTGTATATTATACAATTAGGACCATTACTTGAATTTTTGTTCAATTAACATATTCAAATATTATGTTTTTCTCACCATTCAAATGCAATGGCATTAGCAATAAATTCAAAAATCAAAACATTGCACTTTTTCAATTTTTTGAATTCTAAAGTCCTATTGGGATAAATGCTGGGATAAATGCATTGTTAATAATCAGTTGAATTTAAATTTTGTAATTATTTTAATTGTCTCCTTTGCCACAATGCAATTTGAAATGATTTATATGATTTTAGTCTATAAAGATATTACTTAGAAAAAGAAAATACAATGGACTCTAATAAGAATCTACTCCCTCAACAAGCAATATGCTTGACTAAACATTGAAACTTGGGATGACTATTTCTGATATTTATCCACTAAAGTGTATTTAATACCATAGAGTTCATTACTTGTATTTTTGTTCAATTAACATATTCACATATTATGTTTACCCTTTATTCCAAAGTGCATAGACTTTTTTCGTGCTGTTGAGAATAATTATGCTCAATTAAGACCTAATGAGTTTGGTTGTTTTTATCTTAAAGATCATATGTCTCAATTCAAGGATTGCTTGTACCATCAACAAATATCACATGAAACAAACTCAATAGTTATTGAACCCATAGAATGAGGATTTAGATATAGGTATTACTTTAAAGATTGGGTTTATGCCAAATTCAAGATAAAGAAAATTCTTTATTTAAAAGATTGGCAAGGTGATCTTCTTGACTACAAAGATCTAAATCAATGGTGGAAGATTAAATCTTATAATTACTTCAATGACATCAAAGTATGGGAAAAAGCCTTATTATATGAACATAGGCAAAGGAAATTTAATTGGTCAATTTAGATGCACCTTCCAAATGATCTAAAGAAATTTCAAAATAGGTTTAAAACCTAATTCTATGAGTGGGGTTTACATCATCTAACCCTACCTTACAAATTGAGAACTATTTATAAATAGTTTGTAAAATAAATGAAAAGGTTAAAGACTCATTATTAATGTGCAATTTAGTATCATGTCCCATAGATTTATTAGATGGGATTATACTATTATGGCTAAATAAGTCAACGTTCTAGATATGGATATTAAACATGTTCCATAGTTAGCACAAAGGATTATTATCAAATGGTGGGAGAATTTTGATTTCTTTGATGATAAAGTCTATACTGGCCAAGGGGTCATCTAAATAAATAGGTTTAAAGCTCCACCACTAAAGCCCGCCCCTTTTAATCCTAAAGAATTGCTAAAGACCTTAATAGAATCAGTTTCAAAAGAGAGGTTATTAAAAATGATGGTTGCATTGCATTAACTAAAAATAGACACATAGGCAAACCAGGTTGAGAGCAGTCATAGGCACCTCAATGATGGTATTATGCAAGATATTCAGGGCTTGTATAAGCTATAAAGAGCAAATGGACAAATTACTTTTGGTGGAAAAGTAGCCATAAGACTAGTCAAACAACTTTTATTAAAATTACTTTAGCAAAAGTAAGGAATTAAGGGCAACTTTACTTTAAAAAAGAGATTCCTTCAATAAAGGTTATCACCTTTTCTTTTGTATAAATAGACCTCTTGGCTACTTTAAGAGGCAAAGTCCAATTTCCCATCTTTGTAAGTCTAAGTTTTCTCCTTTTCCTTTATATCCTACCTTCTCTCTTCTTCTGTAAACTATTCACTTGTAATGATGCTTTATTCAATGAAAACCTTACTACTATAAGTCATTTAATTCTATTATTTTACAAAACCACTTGTTTGTTTGCTTGTTTATTAGTTCTAATTTCTTTCTTATATATGTATCTTTGTAATCCCATATGCTTGTCTTAATTTCTTTATATATTTGTGTGATGGTGTGCTATCAAGATAGGAATTAGATTAGAGCTGCCACGCTTTCATTGAATAGAGCATTGTTACAGTTGTATAGTTTGCAAAATAAGAAGAGAGAATAAGGGATATAAAGGAAGAAGAGAAAAACTTAGACTTAGAGAGATGGGAAATTAGACTTTGCATCTTTGAGTAACTGAGAGGCCTTTTATACAAGAGAAATAGTTTTAACCATTATTGAAGGAATCTCTTTTCTGAAGTAAAGTTGTCCTCAATTCCTTTTATAAAGTAGCATTAATAAAAACTATCCAACATGTCAAAGAGATCACCTTGCCAATTTTTTGGACTAGGAGTTTTATATTTTATTCTTAATTTTCTAAAATTTAAGTGTATTTTTTAATACAAATGACATCACATTTCATTCCTAGTGTCCAAATGAAACTGTAAAGACTATCTTATGCTCATCTCTCTCATGCATATAGATTTGCCAATAACTAGATTTTATATCAAATTTTAAATATATTTGAACTTTATAGCCTATTAAGTAAGTTTTCTTTTATTAGGTATAAGATACTTAATTCATCTCAATATCTTACTTAAAGGTTTAAAGGTAATTACTAATTTAGGACCATCTCTTTCTAATTGAGTTGCATTTTTTGCATGAAAAATAGGATAACTCCAAGTACTATTATTTTTTCTAATAAGTTGTTTTTCCAAAAGATCATTTATTTTATTTTTGCATATTTCCAAATGTGTTAGTCCCATAGCTATAGACCTGAGTTTGGCTGGAATTTGACTTTCATTAAAAATCACTTTGTAAATTAATTCTACTACGTTTCTTTTCTAATCCAAAAGTCATAGGAATTATTAACCAAACTAACTTTTCTATTTTTTTTTTGTACTTCCTATCTTTTTGCTTGAATAATAGGAGTATTAATTTTCTAATGTAAATATTTATTTTTGACTTCAAAATGTAAAAATTGAATAAACCTCTCTTTTCTTCTGATGGTTTTTGAAGTATATATATTTCTTTATATTGGAAAGTATATGCAAACTTGATAAGCTTTCTATTTATTTCTAAGTAAATCCTTTGATCACTAATTTCCTTTTTGAGATATAACATGAGTAAAATTGGGTTTCCCAAAATAACATCATGATATAGGTTTTTAACTAATATAAAGGGAATTTCAATTCAAATTCCCTCATTACAAATAACATTTTGTGACAACTTGTATTTTATAATAAACTTATTTTTATTAGTAGTATTTAACACTTTTCTAGTTTTTGAAATGTATTTTGAAAGTGCTATTCCTTCATTAAGACAATGGGTAATAACCCTATCAAGGTAATAGTAAAGAAAATGTGTTCTTTATTAATTACAATTGTAATTTTTGTTTACTATTAATGGGTAATAACCCTATCAATTAGGTTAATGTATTAAAGAGATCCTAATTCCCATTTTAAAGAAGTATCAAGTATGTTTGGAGGGTCTTCAACCTTTTCAAACATTGTTTTTAAAATTATAACCATTTATTTTAGTTTTTTTTAATCTTAGATTTTAACTAATTAATTTTAGCTTTAAACTTGCACATAAAAGGTTCTGATTCTCTAGATTTTAAATCAAAATAATTACTTTTAATCCTTTGAATAATAATTTTTAAATTATAGTATTCTCTTGGTTAACTAATCTTAGTATCATTTTAAGCCACATGAAGATATTTTTTAATTGCCCTCTTTTTTCTTTTATATTTGATATCTTATGAATAGGATCTAGAATCAAATTGTCTTCTTTTGTTAAGACTAATAAGCAAGTACCTTTACACATTGCTTAATAATAGTTGCATTTCCCATTACAGTTATCATTCGAATCAGTGTTACATGTAGTTTCTTCTTCTTTAAGAAGGTCTACTTTTAAATTTGATTCTTTTGACTCACTATTTGATAAGAAAAGATGCATCAGTGACCTTTTAAGATCTTCATCCAAAGATAGCTCTTGGATTTTCTATTTGATTTTGCATTTATTTAATAATGCCTTGCCTTTCTACATTTATAGCAAATTACTATCTTTTTGTTTTGCAAACTACACCTTTTCTTTTTTTTTTTTTGTTTTTTCTTCTTTTTTTTTCCTTTGAATAAAAGGTTTTCTTTTAAGTTAAAGGTTTGTAACCTTTTTTCCTATGTTCACAAATCTCTATAAAGAGCTTTATCCTTTTGTAACTACTTATGCAGTTTAATTTTGTTATAGAGTTTAACTCTTTTAGCTACTATTTTAACAACCGATTCTCGATAGTTAATTCCTCATGCATGATAGGATTTTAACTTATTTGTAACTCTTATGTAAACAATGTAGGTAACCTAATAAGGAATTTTTCTTTTAGCAGATACTTTAGTTATTTTCCTTAGTGAAAACTTTAAAGAAGAGTACATCTTTATACCACCTAAAATGAGATAAGGTGAGCATCTCAAATTAATAAGCTACTCATATGTCTTATTATTAACAAGATAGTTGTACCAATGAAATTATTGGTAAATGTATATATTAGTGTATTAACACTATCTACTAGTTGAACTCTTGCTATATCTTTATAGTAGAAAAAATATGAGCTTTTGCACCTTTACATAGATAAAAGTCTCACCAACCTTTTAGGTATTTAGTGAATCCATTAGTTATAAATTTTACTATTTGAGGGTTAGAATTACCTTTGAACTTTGAAGTAGTTGCAAATATCATTATATAATGAAGTAAAATAAGAATTTGATTTTCAAACATCTTTTCTAGATTCCACTCTACTATACTACTATCGGCATACTAAATATAATTATATTTAAATTGTTCCTCCAATAAAAGGTTGACAAGGGTTGACCTAAGATAATATAGTTTTGTAAAGACCTTATTAAATGTCATTTTATTAATATTCATAGTTTCCTTCTCATAAGAAGGTGATGGTTTCTTTTGTATTGGATTTTTTTTATAAGAACATTTCTTGAATTTATCTATCTATTCTTCAGCCTCTTTTTCATTTTCCTTAATTTATTCTTCTTTTCCTATAATAGATGCTTCTTTTTCTTTAAACTTAAGATTCTTAAGCCCTTTAACCATTTAATCTAATAGTTCTGTCTTTTCAAGACTTTAACTAGTCATATAATACTTTACTTCTTTTGAAGAAAAAAGTTTGAATAAAACCCTTTTTCTACTTTAGTTTAACAAGAGGTTTTGGACCTTGTAAAAGAATTTCTTCAAACTGAAGATATAAATTGGTACAATTTCCTTGTCAAACCATAACACTAGTTGTAGTTTCAGCTTTGTATGGAAAGACCATAACCTCATTATCCTTAATTTTAGGCTCAAATTTAAAGTAGGAGGGTGGACACTAATAACTCTCTTTCCCTTTTTTGTAATATATACTTGATAGACTTTTTCAAGAACCATACATTCCCTTAGAGCTGAAAAATTAGGAAAAGGTTTCCTTTTGACCTTGAATTAGGAATTTCTATTGAGAATAGATTGTAAGGTAGTAAAAGATGTCCTTACTAAAGATGTTAAGAGCATCATTTCAAAAAAAATCTTTGCTTAATGGTAGGGATTTTTATTTTTGTTTAATTTTGATAGATTTTATTAAAGCAAATTCAAATTTTTTACCCAATTTCCTAACTCGTGAGTTTTTATAGGGAATTATGTCATGATTAAGAGGTACCTCATATAAAGACCTTAGTTCCCAACAAAGTTGATTAATTCACTAGCTAAAGATGAAAAATTAAAGGAAGTTGATAAGTTTCATAATGATGCTTATGAGCCAGCTTTTGATAAATCCATAACATAGCCTTTAATTCCAAACTACATAGACTTTTTATATGCTATTGAAAATAATTGCACTCAACTGAAACCTAATGAGGTTGCTCATTTTTATCTTAAAGATAATACGTATCCTCGTACCAATATGAAGGATTGATTGCCTATACTATTAATAGATATTACATGAAACAGGCTTAGTAGTTATTTAACCCATATAACGAGGATCTAGATTTGGATATGGTTTTAAAGATTAGGAGTACACCAAATTCAAGATAAAGAAAATTCTTTAGTTTTTTTCTCAGAATGTAAAATAATTAAAACAGAACATAAATAATCAAGATTCTCTTTTAGTTTTTTTCCATAAATCAAAATATCATCAAAATACACAACCACAAATTCACCAATAAATGGATACAAAAAATGACTCATTAACCACATAAAGGTGCTTAGTGCATTAGTGAGACCAAATGGCATAACAAGCCATTTATGTAAACCATACTTAGTTTTGAAAGTTGTTTTCCACTCATTCCTTCTCTCATCCAAATCTAGTGATATCCACTTTTTAAATCAATTTTAGATAAGACATATGAGTTATACAATTCATCTGGCATGTCATCTAACCTAGGTATGGGGTGAAAATACTTTATAGTGATTTTGTTGATTGCTCAATAGTCAACATACATCCTCCAAGTTTCATCTTTGTTCAGTATAAGTAGGACAAGAACTACATAGGAACTTATGCTTTCTCTCACATATACTTTTGACATAAGTTCATCAACCTACCTTTGAAGCTCCTTTGTCTCCTTAAGTTACTCCTATATGCTAGCTAGTTTAGGATGGATGCACCAAGGATAAAATCAATGTGATGTTAATTCCTCTTAGGTGGCAATGCCCTCAAAACATCCTTAGGGAATACATCTTCAAATTCCTACAAAAGAGAAATAACAATACTAGGTGAAGACGAGTCAAACTTGTTAGTGCTAAAATAAGTCTCTTTGTACAAAAGTACAATCATAAGCTATTTGGCATAAAATGGTCTTTCAACATTACTTTCTTTTGCATAGAAACTTTCTATTTTCCTCTTCTCTCTCTCTCTTTGTGTCTTGTGTTGCCACTTTTTCTCCTTTTTTTTTGTTTTGATTATCTCTCTCTTTTCAATCTCTCCTTTTGGTTCACTCTCATTTTTAATCCTTAATTGTTCCTCATAAGTTTGTTGAGGTGATAATGGTACAAGAGTGACAAGTTTTTCATTCATTACAGAGGAATATCGATTCTTGAAACCATCATGCATGACTCGTCTGTCAAAATGTCATCACCTTCTAAATAGAATATGGCTTACATGTATAAGTTTAACATCACATAAAACTTCAACATGGTATCGTCCGGTAAAAAATGACACAAGTATTTATTTATTTACCCTAACTTCACCAATGTCATTCAACCATTGAAGCTTATATGGCATAAGATGTTTTATAGTTGATAAATTCAGCTTTTCAACCATAATTGTGCTAGCTACATTATTGCAATTCCCACCATCAATAATCATATTACATACCTTATCTTTGATGAGATACCTCTTATGAAAGATTTTATCTCATTGCATCTCCTTTTCTTCCTTCACTTGCACATTCAATTCAAGCCTTGTGATGAGAGTTACTCCATTAACTAGATACTCCTCTCCATGACTTTTAGCCTTTGATGGTGGCACGATATCATCATCATTTGATTTACTTAGAGTTTCAACATCATCATTACCTTTCAAAAGCATTGCTCGCATATTTGGACATTGAGATGCAATGTGACCTCTTCCCAAACACTTAAAACATTTAATATCCCCATTTTTACTTGGTTAAGGATCAGGATTACTTGTCTCCTTGCTAAAACTCACATTCTTGCTCTTGGATAGCACGACTTTGGACATGTAATTGAACTTCTCCTCCCTTTTACTCCAATTTAGCTTCCAAAATGTGATAGTACCTGAATTCTACCCAAACAATGCAGAACCCTTTCATTTAAGTTGTCTTTCAACTTTCATTGCGATGTGCATCATGTATTCTAATTCCACGTAGTGTTGGTACTCAACCACCTTGGCTATGTCTCTATTTAGCCATTGGAAAAATCAAGCGATGGTTGTCTCTTTATCTTCTTTTGCATTTGCCTTAATCACGACAATCTCGATCTCCTTATGGTAGTTGTCATAGGGCCAACTGTCTTGTACAAATTTTTGGCCTTGTGAAGGCACTAAGTAGCCTGCTTAGTCTCAGTCAAACTCACACACACAGACAACAACACACTTACGGGAAACCCTCCTAACCTTTACTACTTAATACAAAGTATAAAGGATTGCCAAGACTTACAAGTGTTTCTCTCTCTACACTTTCTCTCTCTCGTGTCTAGATATATGCTAATATCCTTGGTATCCTTGGCCAACACCTTACACACTCAGACATATAGGCTGCATGACTTGGCTGCCAAGCCAATCATGCTTAGTGGGGCATTCCCCACTACTAAGAGCACTTCCTACAAACTAGGTAGAACATGGGTCTGCAATCAAGGAGAGCCTGCCCCCTCACATTGGACTGGTTCAACCTTTATCTACTGCCTGCCCACATTCTCCTTGCTTCAAGGAGTCTGTCAATACATCAGACTCATGCAGTCATCCCTTCCCATGATCTCTACAGATAAGGTTGCAGAGGCTTTAGTGGTTTTACCCCATATGCCATGAACTCCTCCTTTCATGGTGCATGGGTCGCCAATGCTGCCACCTATCCCTCTGCTGCCCAGCTTGTGTGCTAGCCTGGACCCCTGCCGATGCACCAATTTCATGTGGGGCTCCTGTTAGCCACTCTTTCTTTGGCTAATCTCTCAAGGAGACATGTACACCCCCCTATAGAACATTAAGGAATCTGGCTTTCTGATAGGAGGACTCATTAGAGTAATTGAGTGATCACTCCCTCAATTGGCAGCCTGCTAGCACAACCTGCTGCCCAACCAATGATCTAACACCCTCTCCTTTGCACCAATGCCCTAACCTGCTGCCTTATTTCCTTTGACGTGCCTGACTCATGCGGACTCCATGCCAAGCATTGGCATAAGATATTGCTAATGCTTAGATTTTTGTATGAAGGACTCTAAAAGGCTAACAAACTATCCCCACCCGTTGAACCCAATGTCCTTGTTGGTAGGGTTGATTGGTAGTACTGGATCTGCTTCTTAAACTACCGTAATGTCATGTCCCTCTCCTAACTATCCTCCCTGTTCGGAGCATCTTTCCACTTCACTAGGTATTCCACCTGGCGATTCTTCTTGCTTTGTCCTTGCATCCTTTGGTTCGGAATATTCTCCACTTAACGTTGGAACTCCACTCAAATGGTTGGGGGAGCATGCCTTGTCTGCCTCCTTGGAGGTTCGACCCCATCTTCCTCATGTAAGGGTCTCAAGAAGCTCACATGGAAAGTCGGATGGACCTTTAACCTTTCTAGTAGTTGCAATTGATAAGCAACATTGCCAACTTTCTTTACTGCCACAAATGGACCATCATACTTGGGAATCAACTTGCGATGCACCGTCTTGCTGCTAATCTTCTTCCATATTTAAGGAGTCAGTTTAAGTAGAACTTTGTCCCCAACTTGGAACTTAAGGCCTCGCCTTCTCCTGTCTGCATACTTCTTCATGCATCAGGCCGCTTTATTTAAGCTGTTGTGGGCCTCACCGAACAACTCTTGTTTAGAACAAGCATATCGGTAGGCTGCTGGACACTTCCCTCCAGGGCTTGTCCGTGCTATCTCATTTGGAGTAAGGGGCTGATGCCCCATTGCTCGCTCAAAGGGACTCATCCCTATTGATGATACTCGGTGAAGATTGTAGCAAAACTGCACATAATCTAGTAACTCTAGCCAATTTTGTTGGCTTGCAGTCACGTAGTGCTGAAGATACTCCTCTAATAGGCCATTAATTTGCTCTATCTAGCCATCTGTTTAAGGATGGTTGGCAGTGGAAAACTTTAACTCCGATCCCATCATATTGAACAGAGTTGTCCAAAACCTACCCGTAAAGCAAGGATCCTGATCGCTCATGATATCTTCTGGCAAACCAAAGTACTTAACCACTTGTTTGTAGAATAATTCAGCAACCATCTCTGCTTGACATGAAGACAGGGCTGGAACGAACACAACATACTTTAAGAACTGATCAACCACCACCATGACAAAACCCTTGCCATCAACTTTTGGAAACCCACTAATGAAGTCCATCGAAACCGACACCTAAGGTTTCGTTGGAATGGGTAGTGGTTGCAGTAACCCCGCTTCCTTTTGCCTCTCAACCTTGTCCTGTTGACAAACAATGCACGTCTTTATATGCACCTCAATGTCATCTTCCATCTTTGGCCAATAGTAGCAATGGGCCAGTAAGGTCATCATCTGCTCCATGCCTGGATAACCAGCCCATTAGGAGTCATGGCACTCCTGCAAGATCTCCCTCTTGAAGCCTACACCTTTGGGAACATATAACCTGTTACCCTTTAGTACTTTAAAATCCTTAAAATTGAAAAAATGCAAGGTTTTGATTTTTAATTTTATTGCTAATGTCATTGCATTTTGAATGGTGAGAAAAAACATAATAATTGAATATATTAATTGAACAAGAATACAAGTAATGGACTCAATTATATAAAATACACTTTAGTGCATAAATATTTTAAATAGCAATCGCAAGTTTCATTGTTATGTCATGCATATATCTTTAAAGGGGAGTAGGAAAACTTCTTATTACAGTGCATTGTATTTGCTTTGTCTTAAATAATATGTTTTTAGAATAAAATGATATAAATTATTTCAAATAGCATTATGGCAAAGGAGAAAAAATTTACAAAATTTAATTTCAACTAATTATTAACAATGCATTTATCCCTATAGGATGTTAAAATGCTAAAAGTTGAAAAAATGCAATGTTTTGATTTTTCAATATATTGTTACTGCCATTGCATTTATATGGTAAGAAAAACATAATATTTGAATATGTTAAATGAACAAAAATACAAGTAATGGATTGAATGGTATAAAGTACACTCTAGTGGATTAATATTATAAATAGTAATCTCATACTTCAATGTTGGGCCAAGTATATATCTCTATAGAGGAGTGAGAAAACTTTCTATTAGAGTGCATTGTATTTGTTTTTTCTTAGGTAATATGTTTGTAGACTAAAATTAGATAAATCATTTCAAATTACATTGTGGCAAAGGAGAAAATTAAAAAAATTATAAAAATTAAATTTAACTAACTATTAACAATGCATTTATACCTATAAGAGTTTTAAATTGTAAAAATTGAAAAAATACAATAATTTGATTTTTAAATATATTTTTAATGTCATTACATTTGAATGGTGAGAAAAAAATATAATATTTGAATATGTTAAATAAACAAAAATATAAGTAATAGATTCAATGGTATAAAATACACTTTAGTGGATGAATATTATAAACAACAATCCTAAACTTCAATGTTGGGCCAAACATATATCTCTATAGGGGAATGGAGAAACTTCTTATTAGAGTACATTACATTTGCTTTTCCTTAAGTAATATGTTTGCAGACTAAAATTATATAAATCATTTCAAATTACACTATGGGAAAGGAGACAATTAAAAAAATTACAAAATTTAAATTTAACTAATTATTAACAATGCATTTATCCCTACAAGAGTTTGAAATTCTATAAATTGAAAAAATGTAATGCTTTCATTTTTAAATTTATTGTTAATGTTATTGCATTTGAATGGTGAGAAAAACATAATATTTGAATATGTTAATTGAAATAAAATACAAGTAGTGAACTCAATTGTATAAAATACACTTTAAGGGTTGAATGTTATAAATAGTAATCGCAAGCTTTAATGTTGGGTCAAGCATATAACTCTAGAGAGAAGTGGGAAAACTTATTATTAAAGTCCACTTGCTTTTCCTTAAGGAATATGTTTGTAGATTAAAATTATATAAATCATTTCAAATTGCATTATGGCCAAGGAGACAATTAGAAAAATAACAAAATTCAAACTTCAACGAATTATTAATAATGAATTTATCCTTATAAGACTTTAAAATTCTAAAAATTGAAAAAATGCAATGTTTTGATTTTCAAATTTATTGCTAAAGCCATTGCATTTGAATGGTGAGAAAAACATAATATTTGAATATGTTAATTGAACAAAAATACAAGTAATTGACTTAATTGTATAAAATACACTCTAGTCGATAAATATTATAAACAGCAATCCCAAATTTCAATGTTAGGTCAAACATATATCTCTAAAGGGAAATAGGAAAACTTCTTATTAGAGTCCACTACATTTACTTTTTGATAAGAAATATGTATGTAGTCTAAAATTATATAAATCATTTCAAATTGTACTGTGACAATGAAGACAATTAAAAAAATTACAAAATTTAAATTCAACTGATTATTAACAAAACATTTATCCCTATATGAACATAAAATTCTAAAAATTGAAAAATGAAATGTATTAATTTTTAAATTTATTACCAAAGCCATTGCATTTGAATAGTGAGAAAAACACTATATTTGAATATGTTAATTGAACAAAAATTCAAGTAATGGACTTAATTGTATAAAATACACTCTGTTCAATGAATATTATAAAGAGCAATCCCAAGTTTCAATGTTGAGCCAAGCATATATCTCTATAGGGGAGTGGGAAAACTTCCTATTAGAGTCCATTACATTTACTTTTTTTGAAGCAATATGTATGTAGACTAAAATTATATAAATCATTTCAAATTGCACCGTAGCAATGGAGATAATTAAAAAAATTACAAAAATTAAATTTAATTGACTATTAACAATGCATTTATACCTATAAGAATTTAAAATTCTAAAAATTTAAAAAATGCAATGTTTTGATTTTTAAATTTATTGTTAAAGTCATTGCATTTGAATTGTGAGAAAAAAATAATATTTGAATACGTCAATTGAAATAAAATACACTTTAGTGGATGAATATTATAAATAGCAATCTCAATCTTTAATGTTGGGCCAAGTATATATCTCAACAGGGGAATAGGAAAACTTCTTATTAAAGTCCATTGCATTTACGTTTTCTTAAGCAATATGTATGTAGACTAAAATTATATAAATCATTTCAAATTGCTCTATGGCAATAGAGACAATTAAAAAAATTACTAAATTTAAATTTAGCTGATTATGAATAAAGTATTTATCCCCATAAAAATATAAAATTCTAAAAATTGAAAAAAAAATGCAATACTTTGATTTTTAAATTTATTGCCAAAGTCATTGCATTTGAAAAGTAAGAAAAATACAATATTTGAATATGTTACCTGAAATAATATACATGTAATGGACACAATTGTATAAAATATACTTTAGTGGATGATTGTTATAAATAACAATCACAACTTCCAATGTTCGGTCATACATATATCTTTAGAGGGGAGTGAGAAAACTTTTTATTAGTGTACATTGTATTTGTTTTTTCTTAACTAATATGTTTGTAAACTAAAATTATATAAATCATTTCAAATTGCACTGTGATAATGGAGACAATTAAAAAAATTATAAAATTTAAATTCAACTCATTAACAATTCATTTATCCATATAAGACTATAAAATTCTAAAAATTGAAAACATACAATGTTTTGATTTTTAAATTTATAGCTGAAGCCATTGCATTTGAATAGTGAGAAAAACATAATATTTGAATATGTTAATTAAAATAAAATACATCTAATGGACTTTATTGTATAAAATACACTTTAGTGGATTAATAGCATAAATAGTAATCCCAACCTTCAATGTTGGGCCAAGCATATATCTCTAGAGAGGAATGAGAAAACTTCTTATTAGAGGCCATTGCATTTACATTTTCTTAAGCAATATGTATGTAGACTAAAATTATATAAACCATTTCAAAATGCATTGTGGCAAAGGAGACAATTAAAAAAATTACAAAATTTAAATTTAATTGATTATTAACAATGCATTTTTTGCTAGAAGACTTTAAAATTCTAAAAATTGAAAAAATGCAATGTTTTGATGTTTAAATTTTCTGTAAATGTCATTGCATTTGAATGGTGAGAAAAACATAATATTTGAATATGTTAATTTAACAAAAATACAAGAAATGGACTCAATGGTATAAAATACACTTTAGTGGATGAATATTATAAATAACAATTCCAAACTTCAATGTTAGGCAAAACATATATCTCTAAAGGGAATGAAAAGCTTCTTATTCAAGTCCACTGCATTTGTTTTTTCTTCAGTAATATATTTGTAAACTAAAATTTATAAATCATTTCAAATTTCACTATGACAAAGGAGACAATTAAAAAAAATCACAAAATTTAAATTCAACTAATTATTAACAATGCATTTGTCACTATAAGACTTTAAAATTCTAAAAATTGGAAAAATGCAATGTTTTGATTTTTAAATTTTCTGTAAGTGCTATTGTATTTGAATGGCGAGAAAAACATAATATTTGAATATGTTAATTGAACAAAAATACAAGAAATAAACTCAATGACATAGAATACATTTTAGTTGATGAATATTATAATTAGCAATCCCAAATTTCAATATTGGGCCAAGCATATATCTCTAGAGGGGAATGAGAAAACTTCTTATCAGAGTCCATTGCATTTACTTTTTCATAAGCAATATGTATATAGACTAAAATTATATAAATTAGTTCAAATTACACTGTGGTAATAAAGATAATTAAAAAAATTACAAAATTTAAAATTTAAATTCAACTAATTATTAACAAAGCATTTATCCTTATAAAATTATAAAATTGTAAATATTGAAAAAATGCAATGTTTTGATTTTTAAATTTATTGTCAAAGCCATTGTATTTGAATAATAAGAAAAATACAATATTTGAATATGTTAATTGAAATAAAATATGTGTAATGGACTTAACTGTATTAAGTACACTTTAGTGGATAAATATTATAAATAGCAATCCCAAGTTTTAATGTTGGGCCAACCATACATCTCGATAAGGGAATGGGAAAACTTCTTATTATAGTCTATTGCATTCGCCTTTTTTTAAGTAATATGTTTGCAAATTAAAATTATATACATCATTTTAAATTGCATTGTGGTAGAGGAGACAATTAAAAAAATTACAAAATTTAAATTTAATTGATTATTAACAATTCCTTTACCCATATAAGATTATAAAATTCTAAAAATTGAAAAAATGTAATGTTTTGATCTTTCAATTTATTGCTAAACCCATTGCATTTGAACAGTGGGAAAAATATAATATTTGAATATGTTAATTGAAATAAAATACATGTAATGGACTTAATTATATAAAATACACTTTAGTGGATGAATATTATAAATAGCAATTACAAACCTTAATGTTGGGTCAAACATATATTTGTAAAGGGGAATGGGAACACTTTTTATTACTGTCTACTACATTTACTTTTTCTTAAGAAATATACTTGTAGACCAAAATCATATAAATCATTTCAAATAGAACTGTGGCAAAAGAGATATAAAAAATTACAAATTTTAAATTCAACTGAGTATTAATAATGCATTTATCCTTACAAGACTTTAAATTCTAAAAGGTGAAAAATTGCAATGTTTTGATTTTAAAATCTATTGTAAATGCCATTGCATTTGATAGGTGAAAAAAACATAATATTTGAATATGTTAATTGAACAAAAATACAAGTAATGGACCCAATCGTATAAAATATACATAAGTGGATGAATATTATAAATAGCAATCACAATCTTCAATGTTGGGCTAAACATATATCTCTAAAGGGGAATGGAAAACTTCTTATTAGAGTGCAATTGTTTGTTGACTAAAATTATATAAATTATTTCAAATTGCATTGTGGTATAGGAGACAATTAAAAAAATTATAAAATTTAAATTCAACTGACTATTAACAATGCATTTATCCTTGTAGGACTTCAAAATTTTAAAAATTGAAAAAATACAATGTTTTGATTTTTAAATTTATTGTTAATGCTGTTGCATTTGAATGATGAGAAAAACATAATATTTGAATATGTTAATAGAACAAAAAGTCAAGTAATGGACTAAATTATATAAAATTCACTTTAGTGGATGAATATTATAAATAGCAATCCTAACATTCAATGTTGTGCCAAGCATATTACTCTTAATAGGTGTGAGGGAACTTCTTATTAAAGTCCACTATATTACTTTTTCTTAAGTAATATGTTTGTAGAATAAAATTATATAAATCATTACAAATAGCATTATCGGTAAGGAGACAATTGAAAAAATTAGAAAAGTTAAATTCAACTAATTAAAAACAATGCATTTATCCATATAAGACATTATAATTCTTAAAATTGAAATATTGCAAGGTTTTGATTTTTACATTTATTGTAAATGCCATTGCATTTGAATGGTGAGAAAAACATAATATTTAAATATGTTAATTAAACAAAAATACAAGAAATGAACTCAATAATATAAAATACACTTTAGTCGATGAATATCATAAATAGCAATCCCAAGTTTCAATATTATGTCAAGCATATTGCTCTTAAGGGGAGTGGGAAAACTTCTTATAAGAGTCCATTGCATTTGGTTTTTCTTAAGTAATATATTTTTAGACTAAAATTATATAAATCATTTTAAATAGGATTATCGCTAATGAGACAATTAAAAAAATTACAAAAGTTAAATTCAACTAATTAATAATAATGCACTTATCTTTATAAGACTTTATAATTCTTAAAATTGAAAATTTGCAATGTTTTGATTTTTACACTTATTGTAAAAGCCATTACATTTGAATGGTGAGAAAAACATAATATTTGAATATGTTAATTGAACAAAAATATAGGTAATGGACTCAATTGTATAAAATACACTTTAATAGATGAATATTATAAATAACAATGCCAAGTTTCAATGCTTGGCCAAGCATATATCTCTAGAGGGAAGTGGGAACATATCTTTTTAAAGTCCACATTTGCTTTCTCTTAAGTAATATGTTTGTAATCTAAAATTATATAAATCATTTCAAAATTGAATTATGGCAAAGGAGACAATTAAAATAATTTCAAAATTTAAATTCAATTGATTATTAATAATGCATTTGTCCCTATAAGAACTTAATTCTAAAAATTGAAAAAATGCAATGTTTAGATTTTTAAATTTATTGTTAATGGCATTACATTTGAATGCTAAAAAAAACGTAATATTTGAATATGTTATTGAACAAAAATACATGTAATGGATTTAATTGTATAAAATATATTTTGGTGCATGAATATTATAAATAGCAATCACAAAGTTCAATGTTAGGTCAAGCATATTACTCTTGAGGGAAGTGGGGAAACTTCTTATTAGAGTCCATTGCATTTGTTTTTTCTTAAGTAATATGTTTGTAGACTAAAATTATATAAATCATTTCAAATTGCATTATGGCAAAGGAGAAAATTAAAAAAGTTATAAGATTTAAATTAAACTAATTCTTAACAATGCATTTGTCCCTACAAGACTTCAAAATTCTAATGAAAAAATGCAATGTTTTCAAGTTTAAATTTATTGTTAATGGCATTACATATGAATGTTGAAAAAAACATAATATTTGAATATGTTGATTGAACAAAAATACAAGTAATGGACTCAATTGTATAAAATACACTTTAGTGGATGAATATTATAAATAGCAATCTCAAGTTTTAATGTTGGGTCAAGCATATTACTCTTGAGGGGAGTGGGAAACTTCTTATTAGAGTTCATTGTATTTTCTTTTTCTTAAGTAATATGTTTGTAGACTAAAATTATATAAATCATTTCAAATTGCATTATGGCAAAGGAGAAAATTAAAAAAGTTACAAGATTTAAATTGAACTAATTCTCAACAATGCATTTGTCCCTACAAGACTTCAAAATTCTAAAAATTGAAAAATGCAATGTTTTGAATTTTAATTTATTGTTAATAGCATTACATATGAATGTTGAGAAAAACATAATATTTGAATATATTGATTGAACAAAAATACAAATAATGGACTCAATTGTATAAAATACATTTTTATGGATTTGTATTATAAATAACAATCCTAAACTTTAAAGTTGGGTCAAGTATATTACTCTTGATAAGAGTGGGGAAACTTCTTATTAGAATCAATTACATTTGCTTGTTTTTAAGTAATATATTTTTAGATTAAAATTATATAAATCATTTCAAATAGTATTGTCGCAAAAAAGACCATTAAAAAATTACAAAAGTTAAATTCAACTAATTATTAATAATGCATTTATCCTTATAAGAAATTAAAATTCTAACAATTGAAAAATTGGAATGTTTTAAATTTATTATTAATACCATTACATTTGAATGGTGAGAAAATCATAATATTTGAATATATTAATTGAACAAAAATATAGGTAATGGATGAATATTATAAATAACAATCCCAAGTTTCAATTCTTAGGCAAACATATATCTCTAGAAGGAAGTGGGAAAACTTCTTTTTAGAGTCCATTACATTTGCTTTTTCTTAAGTAATTTCTTTATAGACTAAAATTATATAAATCATTTTAAATAGCATTATCATTAAGGAGACAAGTAAAAAAATTACAAAAATTAAATTCAACTGATTAATAATAATACATTTATCCCTATAAGACTTTATAATTCTTGAAATTGAAAAATTGCAATTTTTTGATTTTTAATATATTGTAAATGCCATAACATTTGAATAGTGAGAAGAACATAATATTTAAATATGTTAATTGAACAAAAATACAAGTAATGGACTCAATAATATAAAATACACTTTAGTAGATGAATATTATAAATAGCAATCCTAAACTTCAATGTTCTATCAAACATATTGCACTTAAGGGGAGTGGGGAAATTTCTTATAAGAGTCCATTGCATTTGGTTTTTCTTAAGTAATATATTTTTAGACTAAAATTAGATAAATTATTTCAAATAGCATTATCACTAATGAGACAATTAAAAAATTTACAAAAGTTAAATTCAACTAATTAATAATAATGCATTTATCCCTATAAGACTTTATAATTCTTAAAATTGAAAAATTGCAATGTTTTGATTTCTACATTTATTGTAAATGTCATTGCATTTGAATGGTGAGAAAAAACATAATATTTGAAAATGTTAATTGAACAAAAATTCAAGTAATGGACTCAATTGTATAAAATAAACTTTAGTGGATAAACATTATAAATAGCAATCCAAGCTTTAATGTTGGGCCAAACGTATATCTCTAGAGGGGAATGGAAAAACTTCTCATTAGAGTCCATTGCATTTGCTTTCTCTTAAGTGATATGTTTGTAGACTAAAATTATATAAATCATTTCAAATAGCACTGTGACAAAGAAGACAATTAAAAAAATTACAAAATTTTAATCCAACTGATTATTAACAATGTATTTATCTTTATAGGTTTTTAAAATTCTAAAGATTGAAAAAGTGCAATGTTTTGATTTATAAATTTATTGTTAATGGCATTACATTTGAAAAGTGAGAAAAACATAATATTTGAATAAGTTAATTGAACAAAAATATAGGTAATAGACTCAATTGTATAAATACACTTTAATGGATAAATATTATGAAGAGCAATCCTAAGTTTCAATGTTGGGTTAAGCATATATCTTTAAAGGGTAGTGGTAAAACTTCTTATTAGAGTCCATTGTATTTACTTTTTCTTAAGTACTATGTTTGTAAAGTAAAATTATATAAATCATTTCAAATTGCATTATGACAAAGTAGAAAATTAAAAAAATTAAAAAATTTAAATTCGACTGATTAACTTTAAATTTCTAAAAATTAAAAAAATGCAATGTTTTGATTTTTAAATTTATTATTAATGGCAATACATTTGAATGGTAAGAAAAGCGTAATGTTTGAATATGTTAATTGAACAAAAATACAAGTATTGGAAAAAAATTGTATAAAATACCCATTAGTAAATGAATATTATAAATAGCAATCCTAAACTTCAATGTTGGGTCAAACATATTACTTTTGAGGGGAGTTGGGAAACTTCTTATTAGAATTCATTGTATTTGCTTTGGCTTAAGTAATATATTTTTAGACTAAAATTATATAAATCATTTCAAATAGTATTGTTGCAAAGGTGACAATTAAAAAAATTACAAAATTTAAATTCAATTGATTATTAACAATGCATTTGTCCCTATAGAACTTTAAAACTCTAAAAATTGAAAAAAAATACAATATTTTCATTTTTAAAATTATTTTTAATGGCAATACATTTGAATGGTGAAAAAATGTAATATTTGAATATATTAATTGAACAAAAACACAAGTAATGGAATTAATTGTATAAAATACACTTTAGTAGAAGAATATTATAAATAGCAACCCCAAGCTTCGATGTTGGGTCAAGCATATTACTCTTGAGGGGAGTTGGAAAACTTCTTATTGGAGTTCATTGCATTGGTATTTTCTTAAGTAGTATATTTTTAAACTAAAATTATATAAATCTTTTCAAATAGTAATGTTGCAAAGGAGACAATTAGAAAAATTACCAAAGTTAAATTTAACTCATGAATAACAATACATTTATCCATATAGGACTTTAAAATTCTAAAAATATAAAAAGTGCAATCTTTTGATTTTTAAATTTATTGTAAATTTCATTGCTTTTGAATGGTGAGAAAAATATAATATTGGATACGTTAATTGAACAAAAATACAAGCAATGGACATAATTGTATAAAATACACTTTAGTGAATGAATATTATAAATAGCAATCTCAAGGTTCAATGTTGCATCAAGCATATTGCTCTTAAGTGGAGTGCAAAAACTTCTTATAAGTGTCTATTGCATTTGGTCTTTCTTAAGTAATATATTTTTAGACTAAAGTTATATAAATCATTTCAAATAGCATTATCGCTAAAAAGACAATTAAAAAAATTACGAAAGTTAAATTCAATTAATAAAAAATAATGCATTTATCCCTATAAAACTTTATAATTCTTAAATTTGCAAAATTGCAATGTTTTGATTTTTAATATATTGTAAATGTCATAACATTTAAATGGTGAGAAAAACATAATATTTCAATATGTTAATCGAACAAAAATTCAACTAATGGACTCAATTGTATAAAATACACTTTTGTAGATGAATATTATAAATAGCAATCCCAAGCTGCAATATTGGGTCATGCATATTGCTTTTTGGGGGTGGGGAAACTTCTTATAAGAGTCTATTGCATTTGTTTTTTCTTAAGTTATATGTTTGTTGACTAAAATTATATAAATCATTTCAAATTGCATTGTGGCAAAGGAGACAATTAAAAAAAATTCCAAAATTTAAGATCAACAGATTATTAATATTACATTT
>JAHOYR010004946.1:0-11108 GCA_023213295.1 Bruguiera hainesii
ATAAAGTCTACCTGAAAGATAACTATCCCCCTCCCTTTTATCAACCAATTGGTTAATGGAATTACAAGTCATGAGCTGTTAACATTCATGGATGTAAGAAAATGTGAATCTAGCATACTGAGGTTTGCCCTTATTGCAAAAAATATATCATTATATCAAATATTACTAAAAACATACCAAGACTATTGGTACTTGTTGTATCCTTATTTTATCCACCCTATTTGCTCTCTTTCACATAGGATTAATTTTATTTGGACATGCAAAAATAAATGAAGCAATAAGAAAAATAAAGAAAGAAATGATAGAAAATCAAAACTAATATACAATTTATATCTCACCCCTGAAAAGGAGAGTTGACAGCTAGTGTGACTCTTAAATTAAACCTGAAGTTAAAAATATTGCTTTTAGATACACGTTGCATCACTAAACTATAAAGAGGGCCTTTACCTTCTTAAAAACACTTAGACTAAGTAGCAATATCAATTTAGTCTTATATTCAAAGCCTAATTGCTTGATCTAAGTGTGAATCTTTTAAGACAAATGCCCACATGATATTAAAAAAATCCAAAAAAAAAGGCAAATCAATCTTAACCATCCATAAAAAAGCAATCAAGGATTAATAAACAAGATTAAACCAATTTCTTTAAGTCATACAATTAAGCCAATTTCTTTATAAACTAAGCCAACATTTATTAGAGCAAGGGGATAGAGAGAGAGTTTTTAAAGGACATCTTAAAGAAGGTAGAGTCCTTTTGAGAGACAACATGAGAGAAAGGAATGATTGTGAGACAATTAGAATTTTAGGGTCAAAAGAATCTTTTGGCCAAGTTAATGCAAAAGGATGAAGAGAGAGCAATAAATGTAGACAAAAACATTCTCAAGTGCCAATAAACTACCTTGAACATTTAAAGCAATTTAGATACCATCAAATAACCAAAAAAACATGTATTAGTAGCAATTCAAATGGAGAAATTTCTACTCTAAGCCAACAATGTTAGGAACAAAGGTACCCAAAATAGGACTATGAGACCTTTGCATTTTTTATCTCCCATTCTATTTCATTTTTGTGGACATAATCAAATAAAAAGGATGCAAATTAAGCCCAAAATCATGGCAAAGTTAAAACCAAGTACAAATGGCTAAACATTTAATCAAGCACACTATTTCACCCACCAAAAATCACCGATGATCATTAAGCGAATTTCATCAATTAACTTGGTACAAAAGGGCAATAGAAGGCACATTAGTCATAAGCAAAAGAGCTCCAACTCAACTACACACACAATCACTAAAAATTAGCCAAGAACATTTATTTTGACTTAAGACTTCTAATCTTTCTCTCCTATATAACAAAGGTAAGATTGTTACATTTTTTTTCTTTTTTAATTATGTTTTAATGTATGTACATTTTGTAAAATCCCAAATAAGGAAATAGCAAAAAAAAAAAGTAAAGAAAATAGTCAAAGAGGAGAAGAAAATCCCTAAAATTGAGTATTCTGCCCTAGAGAAACTTACTAAAAAAGTCGCTGCTAGCCACCACTAGAAAACACAATGAGGCACTCTAGAATTCTTATGAGCCGATCTACACAACCCTAAAAGTGGTATAACAAAAGGAGGCTTGGAAGAATGCAAACCACTAGTGCAGCCATGTTTAGCCATTGCACGTGCCATCAATTGGAAGCATTTTGACTTGAAGTTAGCACTAATTGGTGCATCTTCCTTTGTTTAGCCCAATGGTGCCTTTCATGAGCCTAAAGGAAGTTTAGGTTGCTTTAATCACTTGTTTAAAAGTAGATGTCACTGCTTATTCTATCTTTCATTTGGCCACTTCCAACCACCATTGTAACACAACACAAGCACCAAGTGACAATCTATTTGTTGGTGCTTTCTGTTCATTGAATAGAGACTAATGATGTCTTACCACCAATTACAGCCTCCCTTATCTTTACCACATCTAGTCCAAAATCAAACAAAAAAGACATTATTTTAAAGCCAAATTTTGGTATGTGTCACGAGAAATCACCTCTAAAAATTGTCATTGGGGCATTTCTAGGTTCAAAAGCATGAAAAATGGTGGGTAAAAGGAACTATAATAGAGGGGGGAGGAAAGAAAGTTTTGGAGGTTCAAAATAATTTTTGAAGATAAAGAAAATGAGGGAGGAGTAAGGGTTTGATAACTAAAAATGGAAAAAGAAAAAAAAAACAAAAGAAAAAGGAAAGAAAAGGTTTGGCAACCAACAGAAAAAAACAAAAAAAAAAAAGAAAAGACAATGATGGGAAAAAGAAAGAGAAAAAAAAGTAAAAAAGAAAATTAAAAAAGAAAAAGGAAAGAAAAGGAAAGGACTTAAAGTTCTTCATAATAATACCAATTTAGGGTGCTTCAAATAAGCCTATAGGTACAAAATCACTAAAATAAAATGACAGAGAAAAATAAGTAAAGTATGCATAGAAGTGGACACAAGTGAACTATGGTACCATTACTTGTGACAGGCATTTAGGTTGGTTATTAGGTGCTTCGTCAAACGTAATTATACACTTAAACCTCGACAAATCTTGGTAAAGAAAATCTAATCACTATGGTGTTACAATCGCACCTAAAATGATTGGTATTAACTCTTAGTCAAACACATACACACTATAACACATGCACACCCCTTCACTTTCACATTTGTCAAGCTTTTCCCCTAGCCAAGAAGCCCATTGCAATAGCTTGGCAACTACATTAAGGAATTTTTAAGAGACAAGCCATTTTAACTTGTGTTTACTTTTATACTTTTGTTTATTTCTTGTATAATATTTTATTTATCTCTTTTGTTTTAATATGTATAATTATTATTTGCATCATAACCTTAATTGCACACACTTACAAAGGTTTGAAACTCAACCTATTCCTTTTTATCTTCGACAAGAAAAAGTACAGATCCTTTGTGAAACCTATAGTTTTCATATAGGATAGTTTTAAAATCTCTCACTTAGACTATTAACTCCTACTTAAACCTTTAATGGAAAGGAAAGGAACTCTTGAGGGACCTTTGGCCTAACTTAGATCTATTAAACCACACACTTGTTGTTATACTAGTATAATCATCCATCTGTTAGACCTATCCCTTATAGGATATAAAGTCTAAGTTATGCTTACCTAGATCGTAGCATCATATGTATGCTTTAGCTTTATTGCATTACTTTATATTTCCCTTTTGTTTTGTTTTGTCATTTCTTTTACTATCTCATATCATTCATTTTGGACATCATCCATCTCTTAAAGTATCAATTATTGTTTCAAAGCACATATTTAGTTAAGTTAGGGGTTAACTCTCCTAATAGCAAGCAAAATCCTTCTCTGCTTAGTCTTATAGACATTTGGCTAGTGGCATTGGTAGAAATAATCACCAAAGACACTTTTCAAATATATAAAACCTTTATGATAAACAAATTAGAAAGGCTCCTTTTTAGGTACTATGGAGTCGCCAATGCCCTTTTCAAGTTCATAAATTGGCATCCACAATACCCTTTCATAAATTGTTTCTTCATTCCCCCAAAAAATTTCATTAATTTCCCTAACATGGCTATTTGTCTACTTATGTTACCTTGTTAGAAAATACATAATTGGCATGCTAATATATTGGCCTTGGGTTAATGCTTTCATGATATATTAGGGGTAGAACCCAAATGCCTAATCTTCATTATATAAATGATTTAGACTCTTTACCTCCCTCTTAGAATGGAGGAACGTCCTCAATAGCCCTCAAGATCCTCCGTTCATCTTCTATATTTTCTATCTACAACTAGATGTATGGGTACAAAATTAAAAAACTAAAATGCTAACCAACCCATTCATTTAAAAGATTTTAAACTTTCCTCTTAATATCTTGGTCAATCCTTATAGGAATTTGGTCTCCTGGTGAGATATCAATACCATTTTCTACAAATGCAATGGTATGAATTCGAGTGCTCTCCTCAAGCTACATTGCAAGCTGACATGTATTATTATGATGGGCATATAGACTTGGATAATGAAGTGCTTCCCTATTATTATGCCCAATACTTGCGTCATCAACAATTATACTATCATTCACAGATGGACTTAAATTCTAATGACTTTGAAGCCCTTATTGACAAATATAGTTTAAGTAATGATAAAGAATATTTTGTTTTGAACGCTAGAAAGGAAAAGCAATCTTGGCTATAATAAGGTCCTGTAGGGATAAAAAGTAAGGGATCTCCCTTTATTCTCCTATCTACTATCATCACTAAATAAAATCATTTGACTATAAAGTCTTTTATGTGTATGTCCAAGCATTTCATGCATTAAGGTACAATGAAATTAACAATAAGGAGCTCATAATTGGCAAGACGTACAATTCTAACGTAATCATGGGCAAAAATAATGGAAGATAGAGTCGAAGAACTAGCCAGCCACATAGACAAAATTTAGGCCTTAATTAAGGAATTGAAGGAGCAAATATAGCAAATAACCTAGGCATTTGTTAAAGGGAAGACAATAATGAGAGACATTATACCATAAGAGAATCCCACTTTAGCTAATGGATTATTTTGGATAACCCTAGCACCAAAAACTTCACCAACACCTTTTATTTATTCTTAGTTGGTTATGCATACTTCTTTAGCACAAATTGTTATTGCAAAATCATCAGGTGCTTGAATACATTTACGAGGCATCACTCCCACACCTTGCCCTTTCAATGTTTCTCTTAATAAGTTTCAAATCATTCCCAAATTAAAGGACACAAATGTAGGAAGTATAGAACATTTTATGAAATGAAATATCAATCTCTTGCAAACGAAAGTTAAAGCCATCAAAGGGGATGATGTACACACGCTTTTGAGTGCATCAGATATCTATCTAGTTGAAGATGTAGTCCTTTCAACAAAATTCAAGGTCCTAGAATTTGAAAAGTATAATGGCATTAGGGCACCTTCAGATTAGCTAACTATGTATGTCCGAAAAATGGTGGCATATACTCGTGATGAGAAACTTCTTATGCATTACTTCCAAGATAACTTGAAAAGCATGGCCTTTTGCTGTTACATCAAGTAAGATCGAAGAAATGTTAGAACCTAGGGAGAGATAGTTGCTACCTTTAAAGCTACATTCAAATATATCTTTAAGTTAGAACCCATCCGAATGGATCTTCAAGTCATGGAAAAAAAGTTAGAAGAAACTTTTAAATAGTAGGTTAGATGATAACACAATATAGTTGTCTAGATTTAATCCCTATTATTGGAAAAAAGAATTGGTCTTTACTTTCCTTACCACATTAAAAGCCCCTTACTACGACAAAATGGTAAGAAGTGTATCAAGAAACTTTGTTAATTTGGTCATTACAAGAGAAAGAATTGATGCAAGTATCTAAAAAGGTAAAATTGTTCATGCAATTACTGACACCCTAACATCTAAGAAGGTTGGTGTGACCAAAAAGAGGCGAGGTTTAGACAATTGAGTATAATGATTGGACAGGATCATGCCCCAACTACCAATCATTTAGTAACATACAAGGGCAGTCATATTAGCCTCACAACATGCTAGCTTTATTTACATACCAAGGTCTTTAACTATGACCCTCGTAGCTAAACATCCATCCATTAGCACCTTCAAATAGTTAGGCTGAGCCTAGGAAGCATAAGAGGAATAAAGTATACCCTATACCAGTCTCTTATTTACAGTTGCTCCCTTGGCTAGTTCAAAATGGATCAATTGTTATTATAGCCTAGGAATAGTTAAAACCACCTTATTATCCTTGGTACAATGCCAGTGCTAAGTGCAAGTATCACGATAAACAAATTAAGCATTCAACTAACAATTATTGGACCCTTAGACGTAAAGTTTAGGAGCTAAGGGATGAAGAATGGATTGACTTTTTAATAGTTGGAAAGAAACCTAATATCAACACTAATTCTCTTCCCGATCACTAGTTTGTGAATCAAATTGAGGGATGCCTGGATAATACTTATTAGGGAATGAATTCCAATTCCCTTGAAATTGGCATGATATAGGTTAAGACATCAATTTATAAATGTCCACCCTCTTAACATCAAAAACACCCAGCTCCAATTAAAATATTTCACTCAACCATTTTGAACCCCTATCCTCCTTTAACACTTTTTTACCTTTTTTAAAAGGATAAAACAATCCAATAGAACTACAACTGCTAGGTGAACTCTTATAACCAAACATCGATACCAAAATTGACTCTTACGACAACATTAGACATTATAGAAATTAAAGGCATCACCCAAAGCAAGACATGGTATACACTAAAGTACATAAAGAAGCTAAAGCAAAAGAAAGAAAAGGCCACTGTAATCTCAAATAATGAAATCCCTTCATAGGATAATGAGAGAGCAAAATCATGTACTAGATATAACCTTTAGGTTGAGCAAAACCTTGCCAATAAGGATGATAGATTGTTCCTTAAATACATCAAGCAAAGCAAGTATGACATGTTTAAGCAACTTAGTTGAATTCCAACCAAGATCTAAATTATCATTTTATTGATAAGCTTAAAGTCTCATCAGAAGTCCTTGCTATATGTTCTTAATCAGGTATATGTTTCCCTTGACATTTCCTTCACTAACTTCAACCACACCATCAATAATATCATTACAAGCAATTGCATCTTGTTCTCAAATGAAGAGATTTTAGGGCTACAATATTTCTCATGTCCTTATTGATAATAAATGATCTTTGAATGCTATAATTAAGGATACATTAAAAAAGTTACCAACATATATTGCCATCATGGCACCCATTCACATGATTGTATAAGCATTTGATGATATATGGTGTGAAGTTATAGGAACTGTTAAACTCCTAATACAGGTATAACCATGCACTTTTAATGTAACCTTCTAGGTTATGGATATTAACACTACCTACAATTGCTTGTTAAGTTATCCATGGATCCATATGGCAAAAGCCATTCCTTCCACCTTGCACCAAAAAGTGAAATTCATCACAATCGATTAACTAGTAAAAGTTCAAGTAGAATATGACTTGTTTGTTTTTAGACCATTGAGAATGCCTTATGTTAGGGTAGCTAAAGAAGCATTAGAATTCACATTGCGATCTTTTGAAATCATGAATACAACTCTTTAGCTAGAAGAATCATTCCTTGAAATATCACCCTAGCCATTTAAAACATTGCTAAAAGCAACCAAAGTGATGATGAATAATGTTTATTGCCAAAGAAATTGGGAAATATTTGTAGAGCATAACTACTTTGTGACCCAACAGACAACAAATCCACTCTAGGATTGGATATTAACCAAACCAAATTAATGTTATCCATGGATATCTTGAGGATAATGTAATCAAGCTTATGTTACCTTTAACCCACCTTTTCAAAAGTACAAGGTTCATTAATCTAACCCATGGCCCATGGCAAGTGTGATATGCCAACCAAAGTTTTTATTGAACTAGGCATATTAAGGATCCATATGATCTCCAAAGGAAAAGAAAGAGAGTCTCCTTAAGTTCCATTGATTTGGCTATGTAACTTTGATACCCTTCTAGGTAACTAATAAGTTTAGGAGACTCCTTAGTCACTTAACTCTCTTACAAAGTAATGTAACTTAAAATTCCCTACTTGTTGATGCCTATGACATTAAGAGGTAGCTATGTAATAAAGTGGGCAGCTTTCTACCATATGTCAACTAGTAATATATGTTTATGTCAGTTGCACTTAGAATCCTAGCTCTACCATTTTAATTGAAATCTATCTTTACATGCATGACCCTATCCGAACAATACTCATTCCTTTTTCATAACTTTTTATCCATTATATAGGATATTTGAAGATGAGATTGATAGTTAACCGATACTTGCCTTAAGTAAAATCCAAAAATACCCTTGATGTACCAACCAAGGATGACCTAGAAAGTGAAGAAGTCTTGCTAGACCTTTAATGTTTGATTAAACAAAAGGAAAGGAAATTTATAGCTGACAAAGAGCTAGTTGAACTAGTTAACCTAGGCACTGCAGGAAGCTAGTGAGAAGTTAGAATTAGCACTAAGCTCCTTTTAGAAAGTAAGCAGAGCATGATTTAATTGCTTAAAGAATACATATATGTGTTCACCTAGTTGTACTAAGACACATTAGGTTTAAACACCAATATAGTGAGGCAAGAAGTAAACTTGTATGATAGAAGCTCACAAGAATAAAGCTTGATGTCTTGTTAAAAATTAAGCTCACAAAAAGCAATTGGACACAAGCTTTCTTTAAATAACCAATTATCCACAATGGATGGCCAACATCATACTAGTACTGAAGAAGGATGGAAAAGTTTAGATGTACATGGACTGTAGGGACTTGAACAAAATAAGCTCCAATGATAACTTTTCCTTGTCACATATCGATATTCTAGTCGATAACATGACAGACCATTTCATGTTTTCTTTCATGGATAAGTTCTTAGGCTATAATCAAATCAAGATGGCACCTAAAGTCATGGAGAAAATGACATTTGTTACAATTTAAGGAACCTTCTGCTATAAGGTCATGTCATTCGACATTAAAAATGCAAGCGCCACCTATTAACAAGTAATGGTTGCCTTATTTTATGATAGATGCATAAAAAATAGAAGTTTATGTTGATGACATGATTTCTAAATCTCGAGTAAATGAAAATCCCTCAATAGTCCTCAGAAAGCTATTTGACTGGTCGAGAAGATTTCAACTCAAACTTAATCTAACAATATGTATTTTTAGAGCAACCTCAAGTAAATTACTTGACTTTATTATTTGTTACAAAGGTGTTGAAATTAACCTTGACAAAATTAAAGCCATATAGAAAATGCCAACACCTTTTATACTAAAAGAGGTACAGGGATTCTTAGGAAGAGTCAATTACATTACCAGATTCATATCTTAACTAACAACAATGTGTGAGCCTATATTTATAATGTTAGGAAAAAGCAATCTAACTTAATGGGATGATCGATACTACGATGTCTTCAACAAGATCAAGAATTATCTCTTCAATCATCTAATTCTAGTACTGCCAGTTCCACATAAACCACTTATATTATATCTTATTATGTGGGAATGATGTATGGGTTATGTCCTAAGACAACATGATAAAATAGGTAAAAAATAAAAGGTCACTTATTACCTTAGTAAGAGATTCATCAATCATAAGGCTCGATATTTGCTTTTTGGCATGGACGACAGATTGACTTTGGCAATATATGTTGTATCACACCATTTGTCTTATTGCTGAATATGATCCCCTCAAATACATCATCAATGAGCCAAAATTATTAGAACAAGTTGTTGCTACAGGTTCTCTTATCGAAATATGACATTCAATTTGTTAATTGCAAAACTATCAAAGGTAGTATGATAACAAATTTTTTGGTAGATCAAGTCAATCTTAATTACAAACCCATCTAGTTTAATTTTTTGGATGAAGACATAATAGCCATATATCAAACTCCAAAAAAGGCGACCAAGTAGTAGATGAACGACAAATGTGGTTTAACGAGGCATTTAATGCATTAGGGTATGGAATCTGTGTAGTCCTCATTTCTCCCAAATGCAAGCAATATCCAATTGCAGCAAAACTGCAATTGGAATGCACCAATAATATGGCAGAATATAAAACATGCACTATGGGTTTACTATATGCCTTGGAGTTGAACGCTAAAAATCTCAAAGTATATGGTGACTCAATGTTGGTCACTACTAATTATTAGGTAAATGGGAAACACGAGACCATTAGCTCATTCTCATCATTAATGAAAAACAAGTACAAGGAAATTCGTCAAAGGTTTACTCGCAATCCCAAGGGGCTAAGAAACCATAGCCCTACCACCCAGTCCCAATGAAGTAATGCATGGGAAACTGTCTGTACATCTCTTCCATATCAGTCATAATGCCACATAAGCCTATCTTCAAGCCCTCTACAATTGAAGAGAATTAAGAGGATCTAAGAGCACTCCGCAGGCATAAATGACTGTTTGATAAGGCCTCCTGCCACCATGTTGAGTTTGGGTCAATCATTCATGATACCAAGTTAGAATCAAGTTACACTTTCTGGGAAAGAACCTCTAACCCATTTTATTTAGGAAGCCAGGGATTTCGCAAAATATTAATTTTTGCACCATCACCAATCAACCATCTAAGGCCCCATTGCAACAAGGGGACGTGCCGCCATGATACTCCTCAAGTGCAATTCGGACTGAAGGCCAATCTTTCAAGAAAAGGTCCCCGGTGTAATATCGAGCCTCAAGTAATTTGGCCAGCAAGGTGCTATCACTCACAAGGAGACGCTAGGCCTGCTTACCGACCATGGCTAGGTTAAAATCATGAAAATCTCTACACCCCAACCCACCATCAGATTTTGATCCAATTAATTTATCCCAGAATGCCTAGTGAATCTTCCTTTTTATATCAAAACTACCCCACTAGGAGCGATTCACCATCAAAACTAATTCCTTACACAGACCTTGTGGGAGCCAAAAGCAATTCAGAGTGTACGTAGGGATTACTTGAACAACAGCTTTAACTAGTACTTGCTTACCAGCATGAGCTAGGAATTTTTCCTTCCAACTTCAAGCATCTTTCTTTCCTTGTCGAGAATTAAGCTAAAAGGTTGCTCTTTAGAATAACTCACCAGCATAGAAGGCCGAAGTACTTTTGGTGGCTCTATACTGTCGTGACCCCATACAATTCTGAATTGCTTCTTTCACATCTAATTGCACAATACGGTTAAAAAAGAGCTCTATTTTCTCCAAATTTACCTTCTTTCCAAAAGCTAAATTCATATTGAGCAAGGATACTCTTAAGCTACAAACATTCTGCTATGGAGGCTAGTGTCAACATAAGACTATCGTCAGCAAAAAATAGATGAGTAATTGCTGGCACCCCACTGCAAATGTTATTCCTAGTCATGAATTTTTCCATGTTGTGCTGCATCAAACAATAAGGAGGAGAGGCCCTCTGCACATAATAAGAAATAGGGAGAGAGAGGAATACCCTGTCTAAGACTTCTTAAAGGACAGAACAACTCCCAAGGAGTGGAATTCATAATTAGGAAGTAGGAAACTATAGTCACACATCGAATTACTAACTGCACCCGCTTTGAATT
>JAHOYR010004959.1:0-37617 GCA_023213295.1 Bruguiera hainesii
GTTGATGCTAAGCATGTTACTTTTCATTTGGATGAAGTCAAGCCAAAGGGAGTGGTAAATGAGGCAGTTAAGCAAATTGCTTTTGCTGACAGAATTACAGTAAATAAGGTATTCTTATGTTGACAGACATTATGAAAAAGCTGCTTAATTTTTAATGCTCCTAGATTCTTTTGCTGAGATCAGGCTTTTTTTTTCTCAAAAGTATTTTTAATGCTCCTAGATTAGCTTTTCTGCTAACCAATGTTGCCCAGGTGCTTGAAATTTCATGCCACCAAATGAGGCTTTCTGTTTGAATTAAGACAACATAAAAATGAAGTATATGCCAGTGTGCACGGTCCAATTATCACGGTTAATAACCTGACCTTCAAAATGTTTGTCAACAAACATCAAGGCTTAGTTGTACGGTGTTTTCACCGTACAATGCTGCTACTTTTTCTCATGCAGGTTTGACTGGATTGATCAATCTGGATCTTTTTGGAGCTCGTATGACTGATTTGGGAACTAACTATTTGTGAAGCAAGTTTTACAGTGGTACATCACTGGTAGAAAAATAAAAATGCCAAGTTATTTGTTAGGTGGAGTGCATGATATTTCGTGCCGAAAAACATAGGTCTAAGCATCTCCCAAGCAGCTTCTATCCTAATAATTCAGTAGGAGCAATTATAAGTCGGTTGATAAATTTTTTGATAACACACCTTGTTTGAGAGCACGATATTCAATTACAATGGCTATTTTACCGACACCTTTTTCATTGATTCTGCTTCCACCTCTTCTTTTGGTCCCACTGTTGCTGCTTCTGTTTTTCCGTTGCTTATTTCTTGTGTAGATTTTAAGAATCTGCAGTCGCTGGAAATATATGGTGGAGGATTGACTGATGCTGGCATAAAGAACATAAAAGACCTTACATCTCTGTTACTGCTAAATATGCCCCAGAATTGCAACCTAACAGATAAAAACATTGGAATTGATTTCTGTATCCTCACTCACTTTGCTTTGTACTTGCTAAAATGCTCACTTTACTGTTGATACGGGTTGAATCACTTTACATCTGAAGGGTGATGTTAGTGGTTTACTGAGGAACAGAGAATGTAGATGATGGTGGGATATTTATGGTAGATCGTTTTTATAATCATTTCGTAGGGTTGTGGGTTACAAAATGAAGCAAAGATTCTTTGCAAATACACTGAATTTGCATTTGTTTGCTGTATTTGGTCGGGGGATGAATGCCATGTCTATCAAAGATGTAAATTTATCCACGCTGTTACTTTGGCATGAGGTGGTTATCAGCGTTTCTTTTTCTTAGGCAACCGTAGCTATCAAAAAAAGTTTTAGTGGCTGATACGTAATTGGATTGGGCAGCTTTTTGCAGTATACTTTCTGTTTGATTTTTTCTAAGGCAGATGATGTTTGCATCTTGTTTTGCTTTCTCTAACCAAAAAAGGGTATACTAGCGCTTGAGGTTTCCATACTATGGGGTTTGAAATGGTTTAGATACATGTATCCTTATCCATCCCTATTCAAACAGACTATTTCCACGACTTGAACCTATGAGATTCAATATGCAATGCAATGCTTTTACCATCTTCCTCCTATTTTACTTTCTTTTTTATTCCTTATAATTTTCTCTTCCAAAAGGGAAAAAATGTGCAAACTCTTCTACGTAAATGTAAAACCTCTCCAGAGATATGAAGTGTGTGTTTGTTGTCTGTCTGTTTGGAGTTCATTTATCACGGATTCATGAGTACCCCTTGGTGTACTAACAGCCAGTCTAACAAGATCATTTTGAATTTTCTGGGTTGAAATGAGCATGTACGTAACACTATATTTGATTGGAACATGTGGAGTTGGAAATGATAAAATGTTAATCCAGATTCCAGCCCTCAATTTTGTTGTTGTTATGAACTGTACTTCCATGCTGTCTGGTTGTTAAGGAAACCTTCTGAGTGAACAATAACATGACATTTGACCCGATCATGCAAGGTTGCTTGAATTATTCTTCATTGCATGATCTGCAGCCTAGATTTGATGTTTCTAAATGATATCAGGGTTTCAAAGATCTTTACTTATTACGTTTTGAATGTGGATGCAGGGTTGACAGGACTGTTCTCTTTGAATGTTTCAAATTCTCATATAACCAGCTCAGGTTTACCTCATTTAAAGCCATTGAAAAGCATACAATCTTTGACCTTGGAGTCTTGCAAGGTGACTGCTAATGACATTAAGAAGCTTCGATCAACTGATCTACCTAATCTGCTTAGCTTCTGCCCTGAGTTGATGGGGAGGTATCATGGGATGTGCTGTAAATAGCTACTGCTCTCACGGAGGAAGTGCAGCTGTATATATAAAGGAACGTGAAGCTTAAAGCCTGCGCTGTAAATATGGTTAGGACTTGAAGTTATCTTTCATATTGATTCAATATGGAAGAAATTGTACATAAGCTATGGTAACCCCTTCATGCGGTGGGGAAGGGCCACTGAAGGATAAGCAGGATTGTATTTTTATTTTTTTTTTCTTTCATCTGGATTAAAGTTTACGTTTTGTAGAATTTCGGGGAAGACGAGGTTTGAAATCTCAGTTCTCTGAATGTTAGAGGGTAAGCAGTCTCCTTCACTTGCTTCATTCTTAAGAGTTGTTTCAAATCCTGCTTTAATGGCCATAAAAATTTAATATTTGTGTACCTCAAAGAAACTACTTCCCAATTTCTTTTTTCTTTTTAAATATGGATAATGCCATTATAATTGTTATAGATACACTTGAAAACCCCTTGAATTTATGGTAACCAATCTTTCTTAGATTTTTACCCGTGCATATACAAAAATGAAAAAATGAAAAAAAAAAAAAAAACAAAGAACTCCGTTTTTCTTTAATTTTCTTTCTTATTATAGAAAATTCTTTTTCTTTCTTCTTAGTATTCTGCCCCCTGTCCCGGCTATACATTTCGTTGTGACAGACTGAAGCACAAGTTTTCAAGTCAACTTGTTTATTATTCTCCAACCATTCATTACTTCAATTAGTTTGCCTGATTATTTGCTTGATTGTGTACTTAGGCAGATTGCAGTATTTTATGTGTCCGCATTGGACATGTAGTTCTTGAATTTACTCACCTTCTTCATGTTGATGTTGTGTTCTGGGCGACGTTTTTATGAATGTTGAATGTTGGGAAAGAGTTGGATTCTAAATAAACAATTTAGATTACTTATTAGGCTGGATTATATCAAGTTTCTTGTAACTTGGCTAGTTAATTCCATTAAGTTTTGTTAATTAGTGAGTCACAATACACGTAAATATCAAAATACAGATGTATTATCATAGGTGATATTTTTGTAAGATACATTGGTAAAGTAAGAAAAAAAAAAAGAAAAATATACCCATCCAATTTAACTGTATAATTGAACATGTAGTTCCTTAAACTACATTGTATGTAAAAGATAAGGATTTAATTATTTTACATAAACTTGCTAATTATTTATTATTTTCAACTAAATTATATAATTCATATATTATATTCAACTAAACTAAATAATACCTTAAATTTTTTTATATATATTTTTTCATAAAATGATTCTCATTATATATGCATAAATAGTAAATAAGAAATAAATACTTCATTCATCACCATTCTTACATACCAAAGCAAAGAAGTTAGACTTAGATTTTTCTTAAATAATATCTCTATGTGCATGTACACCTGCATATATATACATAAATATGAGGTTTATTTTTTTGTTCATGGCATTGCAGAAATTAAAGAATTTATTTCTTATGTGGGTTAATAAAGGAAACTTTTAGGAATTTTTTCTTTTAGTTTTTTATTTTCAAGTATTGATAAAGTAATATAGACATATAGACATAGGATTCAAATTAATTTTTCTGTCCATATCAGTGTAAAAATTAGAAAACTTATTAGTCACCTAGGTTAGTGAGCAAAATTTCCATATCTGTCCATATCAGTTTCTTCGTTTGAAGTCTTTTTTTAAATTCTTGATAGAATAATATAAACATAAAGACATAGAGTCCATGTCTATTTTTTTGTTTATATCATTGTGAAATTTGAGAATTTATTAGTCATATAAGTTAATGAGTCAAAATTTTAAGAAAAATTTCTCTTTCTTTATTTTTTCAATTTTGGATGCATTTTGGAAAACCCAAGTATGTATTAAAATATAAACATTAACTTTATCATACATGTTTCATGTTAAAGTCATTTTTTAACACTACATTAAAAAATGAGATATTAATAAATATAACAAGTTGTATTTTATAATTCATTTTTTATGTAATTAGTAAAAAATATATATTTTAAATTTATAAAATATAAACTATTATATTTATATAAAAATTTTATTTATATCAATAATTTTTGTAATTTTATTGGATTAAATGGTAAAGACACATTTTTTAAAAAATGAGTTTGGGCGCAGACACAAGTTATGAGTATTGGACACGCCTTGAAAATAAAAAAGTTGTAAGTCAAGTCTTGATGCTTATTTTTTAAGAAGTGTTTTTCTCAATTTCTTCCTTTCAAATTTTGGACATGTTTTGCAAAAACCTAGGTCTCCGTTAGGTCATTATCAATACTTTAAGTTAAGGTCTTCTTTGAATACAAAATTAGAAAATGAGACATAAATTATGGTAAGAAGTATCTCACAAGTTACAACTCATTTTTATAATTAGTATTTATGTTTTGCAATTAGAGAAAAAAATATTCCAGATGCGAAAACTAAACCCCATTTCATTTGCATCAAAAGCCTCTTTATTATCTAGTTTTCAAGATTTCTATAGTAAGAAAAAGAGAATTCTTTTTCTTTTTTTTTTTTTTTTTAGTTTTCTGCCCCCTTTCCACGTTATACGTTTCATTGTGACAGACTGAAGTACACGTTTTCAAGTCAACTTATTTATTATTCTCCAACCATTCATTACTTCAATTAGTTTGCCTGATTATTTTGCTTGATTATGTACTTAGGCAGATTGCAGTTTTTTATGAATCCGCATCGGGCATGTAGTTCTTGAATTTACTCACACCTTCTTCGTGTTGATGTTGTGTTCTGGGCCATGTTTTTATGAATGTTGAATGTTGGAAAAAAGTTGGATTCTAAATAAACAATTTAGGTTAGATGTGGATTAAATTAGATTACTTATTAGGTTGAACTATGTTAAGTTTCTTGCAACTTAACTAGTTAATTCTATTAAGTTCTATTAATTAATGAGCAGCAGGTGTAAATATCAAAATATAAATGTATTGTGATAGGTGATATTTTTGTAAGATATATTGATAAGGTAAGAAAAGAAGAAAGAAAAATATCTCTGCACAATTTAACTGTATAATTGGACAACATGTAATTCTTTTTATAACTCATTTCTTTAAGTAATTGGTAGAAAAAAATATTTTAAATATATAAAATAGAGTCTATTATATTTATATAAAAATTTTCTTTATATCAATAGTTTTGTGATTTCATTGGATTAAATGTTAAAAACACATTTTTTAAGGAATGGGTTTGGGAGCATAGACATGTTATGAGTCAAGTATTTGACACACCTTGAAAATTAAAAAAGTTATAAGTCAAGTCTTGGATGCCCAATTTTATAACAAGTGTTTTTCCCCAGTTTCTTCCTTTAAAATTTTGGACACATTTTGCAAAAGCCTAGGTCTCCGTTAGGTCATGAACATCAGTTTCATTATTAATACTTTAAGTCAAGGTCTTCCTTGAATACAAAATTAGAAAATGAGACATAAGAAGTATCTCACAAGTTACAACTCATTTTTATAATTAGCATTTCTGTTTTGTAATTAGAGAAAAAATATTTCAAATGCAAAAACTAAGCCCCATTTCATTGGCATCAAAAGCCTCTTTATCATCTAGTTTTCAAGATTTCATTAATTAAGTTAAATATTTATATTAGATATGCAAGATAATTAAAATAACAAAAAGATAAATTATTTATTAAATGAATGAGTGCGTTATATTTTATTTCAAAAGTCTATCAAAATATTTTTTGTCTTACTAAAAGAGAAAATTTCATTAAAATTTTATTATATGTCATAAGTGAGAACAATCAATTCAAAATATCTTTACTGTTTCTTCTTTTTATGTCTTTCATTTACTTATGAAAAACCCTAGTTTGCGTTAGAACATAAATATCAATTCCATCGTCCATCCTTCAGGTCAAGGTTATCTTTGAACAGAAATATAAAAAATGAGACATTAATTGCTACGATTGTTGCATGTTTCAAATTACAACTTATTTTTACAAATAATATTTTAATTTTATAATTAAAAAAAATTCTAAATTTATACAACAGATTTCATTATTTTTTATGGTAGTCCTCTTTATATTAATAATTTTTATAATTTTATTGGGTTAAATAATAAGAACATATTTTCAAAGAAAAAGAAAGTTTAAGTGTGTGATGATTTAAATTTTAATATAAAATAGATTTATTTCAATTTAAATTTTTGAATTGAAAATTTTTTAATAGCTAATTTATTATAATTTGTAAAAGTATTTTTTTTGACCTTTTTCATTAAATTGACAGCCCAATTATGTATTGATGTTGGAAGCTTTCAATACTTCATATCACACAAGCCATTTTTACTACCAATTTGTTGATTGGCAGAAAAGTTTTCCAAATTGCAAAGTAGGCCCAATACATTTACCACGAAAGTAAGTAGTATATGAGAATTTTTTTTATGATTATTTACAAATTACTTACAAAAATAAAAAATCACAATAATTTTTTCAAATGCATCCATTTTGCATTATTAAAATTTAATATATAATTTATTTTTATCATTTAATTAATCAAATATTTAAATTATATAAATTCTTGACATAATAGTAAAATTTTATAAATTAAAAATTTGTATTTATTTTTTAATTAATTATAAGATTTTACAATTAAAAATATGTTTTCAAAGAAATGAGTTTGAGTATAAAGATAAATTAACTTTTAATATATGATAGACTTACCTTAATTTAGATTTTTGAGTTAATAATTTATTAAAAATTGATATATGTTGAATTATCTTGATTTTTAGGATCTAATTATTGGGAATATTTAATCCTGATTTTTTGGTCCTAATTATTAGGAAATAACTATAAATGATTAGTTAGAAAATAATTTATCAGTATTCCTTAATTTGTGAGATTATAATTTATCAGTATCTCTTGATTTGTGAGATTATAACTATATTTTACAAATTTGTTTTATTTTTTTCTTGATTAGGATTCGTAGAAGCCCTATAAATAGCTTTGTAATCTTAGTACAAAAACATTAAGAGTTATCACAATTCTTTTCTCTAAATTCTTCATGGTATCAGAGCCAGGTTCATTCTTCTAGGATAGTGTTGTAATGCATCCTTCATTGATGCGATAATCTTCCAATCACAGCCTTCATTGCTGGGTTTGTCTTTATCCTTAACAATCTGATCACAACTATTATTATTGTGATCACTTTAGCTATATTTTTCCCTCTCTCACTTCTAAACTTGTCCCAATTCTTACCCTAAAACCTAATTCACTTGTAGCCTTTATTGTTTTTGTTTTTTTTTTGTCCTTCCTTTCCAAGTACTTTCTTTGTACCTAGAAGTATCCATGTTTGAGACAAAATTGATTGGAAATACTTTGGGTCAAAATGAGGAGCCTAACACCAACCATATGACCGGAGATCTACAAAATGTGATAGTAACTTATAGGCTGAATGAAAAGAATTATCTCAAATAGTCTCAATTCGTCAAGACCTATTTAAAGGGTAAAGGAAGACTCAGTCATCTTCTCGGAACAGGTCCAACACCAGAAGATCCCACATTCAACGCATGGGATGAAGCAGATTCAATGATCATGTCATGGCTTTAGGATTCAATGGATCCAACCATAAGTGATACATGCATGTTTCTCAAAACTGTGAAGGAGATTTGGGAATCTAATCGCAGGACTTATTCAAAGACTCGAGTTGCAGCACAAGTATATGAAATCAAGGTAAAGGCAAATGCAACAAAACAAGAGAGCAAAACAGTGACGAAATATGTCAATTCCCTTCAAAATCTATGGCAAGAACTCGATCATTATCGAGTATTTGAGATGAAGTGTGCAGATAATGCTACAACTCTAAAAACCTTCATTGAAAAGGATCGAGTATATGATTTCCTAGCATGTCTTAATTCTGAATTTGACCAAGTTAGGATTCAAATACTTGGGAAGGAAGAAATCCCTTCTTTAGAAGAGACAATCTCTCTAATTCGGGCAGAAGAAAGTCGAAGGGGAGTAATGTTAGAGCCTCAAGCTATGGAAGGCTCAGCATTAGTAACTTGCAATGTGTCAACACAAGAAAGAGGAAAGGTGGATACTTCGAGGCCTACATGGAGGGATAATCGAGACAGTTTATGGTGTACCCACTATAAGAAGCCAAGGCATACAAAGGAACGTTGCTGGAAGTTGAATGGAAAACCAGCAACCTCAAGCCAAAAGTGGGGAAACAAAGGAGGACAGCCAAGGCCTTAGGCTTATTTAATTGAACACACCAGCCAGCAAATCAGTCATAGTGAAGGACAGGTGAAAGAAACCTTCAACAATGAGGAAATTGAAAGAATTAAAGGGCTTTTAGGGTCTCTTGATAAACCCTCTAATGCATGTTCCTTAGCACTCTCAAGTAAGTCTTTATTCTCTTTTAGTCTTAATGCCTGAGAAAAACTCTCAAATGAAACTTGGATAATAGACTCAGGTGTCATTGATCACATGACTCACACTGCACATTTTTTTAGTACCTACACTCTATCTCCAAGGAATAGGAAAATAGTAGTGGTAGATGGCTCTATGGCTACTGTTGCAGGAGTTGGTGATATCTATATTACACCTCTTCTTACTCTAAAAGATGTTCTCCATGTGCCGAAACTATCAGCCAACTTAGTCTTCATACAAAGGCTCACCAACGACCTTAAATGTTATGCAATGTTTTACCCTACCTACTATGTTTTTCAGGAACAAGATTCAGAGAGGAAGATTGGACTTGCTAAGGAAAGGAATGGGTTGTATTATCTTGAGACGCCAAGTATTTCAAAGAAAGTCATGAACAATTCACCCTTATCATTTCTTAGTACTTCAAATAAGAATGTCATTTGGCTTTACCATTTTCGTTTTGGGCATCCATCTTTCTGTGTCTTAAATATCATGTTTCCTTCTTTGTTTAAATGATTAGATATGAGCCAATTCCAATGTAATATTTGTGAATTTGCTAAGCACACCCATGTATCTTTTCCTATAAACAACAAAAGAAGTTCTCATCCTTTTAATTTGATTCACAGTGACATTTGGGGACCCTCCACAATTCCAAATATCTCAAGGGCTCGATGGTTCATTTCTTTAATCAATGATTGCACTAGGGTCACATGGATACTTTTACTCAAACACAAATCTGATGTAAGTAGTATTATTCCTAATTTTAATTCTATGGTTCAAAATTAATTTGGAGTTAAAATTAAGCGCTTTAGATCAAATAATGCTAGAGACTACTTTAATCAGACTTTGTCAAAATACTTCCAAAAGGAAGGGATCATCCATGAGTCATCTTGTATAAACACACCACAGCAAAATAGGGTGGCTGAAAGAAAAAATGGTCATTTGCTCAACACTACTCGAGCATTATTGTTTCATGGAAATGTCCCTAAATCTTATTGGAAGGAAGCTGTTCTTACATCTACATACATGATTAATAGATTGCCATCAAGAGTATTAGAATTCAAAACTCCTATGGCAGTTCTTTCTAGCTTTTATCCCCATTTCAGGACAACAAATAATCTCATACCTAGAATCTTCGATTGCACCTCATTTGTACATGTTCATAATCAGCAAAGGGAAAAATTAAACCCTAGAGCAATCAAATATGTCTTTCTTGGTTACTCTTCTACACAAAAGGGGTATAAATGTTATCATCCTCCCTCTTGAAAGACCTATATATCAGTCAATGTTACATTTGTAGAAAATAAACCATACTTTCCACAGTCTTATCTTTAAGGGGATAAGTCATTAATTAAAGATAAAGACTTTGATGACCTTAATCTTGACTTACCTCCTAATAATCTTCCAATCAAGACTCCCATTTCTATTCAACCAATCCTTGATCAATCAACTTCTGACCAATCAACCTTTAACTCTAATCAACGAGCCCTTCATAAATCGGTTTCTAATGAATTAGTTCATGCTACTTCAACCCTGGACTCACTCTCTACAATTGAGCCTATTCTGAAACAAGAGTCCACTCCTATATCTCCCCATATTTATGACTCTATGAGATTTCCTCAGGTATACTCAAGAAATATAGCAATTCCAGACCAAACACAAGTTCAAGATTCCCATCTGGATTTTGCAAATAAATTTCCGGTAAGTTCCAACTCTCCTTTGCATAAACCATCAATTGATATGCTAGAAAATGACTCACATCTTCCCATTGCTGTTAGAAAAGGTACTAGAGAGTGCACAAAATGACCCCTATATCCACTATCTCACTATGTGTCACTTGACCACCTATCACCATCTCATAAGAATTTCATTGTGAATCTAAACACCTTTTCTATTCCAAGTACTTTACCTGAGGCATTGTCTAAAAAAGAATGAGAAATGCAATGAGAGAAGAAATGAACGTACTAGAAAAAAACCAGACTTGGGAGATTGTTGAAAAAGCTAAGGGAAAGAATCTTGTGGGCTGTAAATGGGTTTTTACCTTGAAATATAAAGCTGATGGTTCTCTTGAAAGATATAAAGCACAATTGGTGGCAAAGGGTTATACTCAGACTTATGGAGTAGATTATCATGAGACATTTGCTCCGGTGACAAAGATGAACACTGTGAGGATTTTACTCTCCTTGGTAACTCATTTTAATTAGCAACTTCAACAGTATGATGTGAAGAATGCATTCTTACATAGAGACTTAGAAGAGGAGATTTACATGAGTATTCCATCGGGATTTGAAGGAGAAAAGACAACAAATAAAGCATGTAGATTACGGAAAGCACTATATGGGCTCAAGCAATCACCTAGAGCCTGGTTTGGGAGATTTTCCAGAGTTATGAAAGCTTTAGGCTACAAACAAAGCCAAGGTGATCATACCCTCTTTATTAAGCATTCAACAAGAAGGAGAGTGACAACACTTCTAGTGTACGTTGATGATATTATTGTCACAGGGGATGATGATGAGGAGAAACAACAGCTAAAACAATGTTTGATTAAAGAGTTTGAAATAAAAGAGCTAGGAAGACTCAAATACTTTCTTGGCATTGAAGTTTCTTACTCTATACGAGGAATTTTTGTCTCACAACAAAAGTATGTGACTGATCTCTTGAAAGAAACTGGAAAACTTGGTTGTAAACCAGTAGCTACACCTATTGAGCCTAATAAAAAGCTTGGGGATGCAAAGGAAGAACTTGCTGTAGATCGAGAAATGTATCAAAAATTAGTTGGGAAACTCATCTATTTGGCTCATACTAGGCCTGATATTGCCTATTCAGTAAGTGTGATTAGTCAATTTATGCATGACCCAAGAGAATCACACTTACAAGTCGTTAATCGAGTGCTCCATTATTTAAAAGGAAGTCCCAAAAAAGGAGTCCTATTCAGAAGAAATCAAAAACTAATGTTGCAAGCTTATACCGATGCTGACTATGCAGGATCCATGGTGGATAGAAGGTCAACATCTAGTTATTGCACTTTTCTTGGTGGAAATTTAGTGAATTGGCAGAGTAAAAAACAAAATGTAGTTGCCAGATCAAGTGCTAAATCAGAATTGCAAGCAATGGCCCAAGGAATATGTGAGCTATTATGACTTAAAATCATCCTAGAAGACTTGAAAATCAAGTGGGAGGGTCCTATGAAGCTATATTGTGACAATAAATCAGCAATTAATATCGCTCATAATCCCCTGTAGTATGATAGGACGAAACATATTGAAATTGATAGGCATTTCATCAAAGAAAAGATAGAAGAGGGGTTGATCTGCATGTCCTACATATCTTTCAGAGATCAACTAGCTGATGTGCTAACCAAAGGACTTAATGGCAGGATCTTTCATGAAATAATCTCCAAGCTGGGAATGGAAGACATATAGTCCTCAGCTTGAGGGGGAGTGTTGAATTATCCTAATCTTTAGGATCTGATTATTAGGAATATTTAATCCTGATTTTTTGGTCATAATTATTAGGAAATAATTATAAATGATTAGTTAGGAAATGATTTATCAGTATCTCTTAATTTGTGGGATTATGATTTATCAGTATCCATTGATTTGTGGGATTATAATTATATTTTACAAATCTGTTTTATTTTTTTCTTAATTAGTATTAGTAAAAATCCTATAAATAACTTTATAATCTCAGTATAAAAAGAGTTATCACAATTCTTTTCTCTAAATTCTTCAATATATTATAATTTTTAAATTTAATTATTTTTTCTTATCTTTTTTGTTAAATTGACAGGTAAATTAGCTATCTATAAAAGGAACGTAGATACAAACGGTACTCATCTTTCGTATAAATCTAATGAACATGCATGAATTTTTTCTTGTATACCCACATAAATAAATAGATAGATATTTAATCAATACGGTTTTTTTTTTTTTTTTTGCTTTCTACGGCATTAAAAAGTTGACTTCCTTTCATAGGTATGTTGTTCTATATATGTGGTGTGTGAGAGCCGGGAAAGTAGAATAGCAATTGGAAAAGGGGTCATTTTGATTTTTATTTTGCTCTTTGTTGCATGCCAATGGAGTATCGCTTCACTAGAAAACATTATTGTTTTTGGGTTTTAATCCATGTGGTGTTTGTGGGTGTTCTTGAGAGTTGTTAGAGGAAGAGAGGTTGGGCCTATTAAGCATCAAGGACTACTTTAAGTTAAACGGTGGTGATGAAAATCGATGGTCCACTAATGAAGCCTTGGCTTCGTGGACCGATGATCCAGTGGCTGACTGCTGCAGCTGGGCGCGAGTCAACGGCAATAACGCCACCATGGTGACTAAACTCACTTTGGACGATTTGCTGCCGTCCACGAACGGCAGTCAAAGGGTTCTGAACATGTCCTTGTTTACTCCTTTCAAGGAGCTGCTCGGTCTAGACTTAGCAGGGAATTCGTTTACTGAATGCTACCAGAATCATGGTACGTAACATACAATAGCTCTAATACTTTTTTTTTGGAAGAAACATTTTGTCTTTACTCACAAATTTTACTGAGAATCAAACCAAATGGTAAAAACTAGCATCCATCCAGAAATTTTAATCTGTACACATTTACTTAGACGTGGAGTTTTTTTTTTTTTTGTTGAAAATTGTGGTTGCAATATCTTGTTAAAATATCTCGGGAGGAACAGCAATTTAACACATCATGCTTTTAGTGTTTCACAATAGTTTTGTTTTTGTGAGCTCTAGTCCCTATTTTTCTTGTATTAGTGACACATTGCTTATATATAGATTTCAAGGCTTTGAAGAATTTGGTGACACTTGATCTAAGCTACAACGATTTCAGCGGCAACATACAGCCTTGTCTAAGCACCCTTACATCGCTTCGATCGCTATATCTTTTTCAGGGCTTTCCGCAAGATGGAAATCATTCCATCCCAGGTAGGCATCATAAGTCTCTCAAGTTTCTACTTCTTTGGTAGAATTAGCTTCTTTGTAAAATTTAGAACAATCGGATCTATGTTGGAATCCATTTAATCAATTAAGATTTTTTTAATCAATGGATTACTCGTCTTCATTTCATCCTCAACAAAGTCTTGTCTAGAATTCCAATCACCGTGACCTGCCACCAAGAAAACAGAGAATTTTATCCGATAGTTATAAAAGTTTATATGTTTTTTTTATTTTATTTCCATAAAATAGAAACAGAGATGTGGTGCCTCTTAGTCTCGCTACAGAGGATTGCGCTGGTTATATACTACACAGCGGCGGACGAATACTCTGACTCCTCAACCATTACGAGCGGGTGGTAATAAAAATATCATTGGTATTTAAACATATCTCTACTTTCCAATTCAAAGTAATTTTCAACATAAGATAGAATAGTAACTTATCGAATTCTCTCATATATGGGAATCATTTTATAATATTTTCCGTTATAAAAACTATCAAATACATCTCAACTCTATTAGTGAATAAAAAATCTATAAGAAGAATAAGAGTCCAGACGAAATTTATTTTGAGTTGTAACAGTATAAAATAGATATAAAACAATTACTAATTTATAGAGAAAAAAACATAAAATCTGTTAAAATAAAAAAAAGTTTTTTAAAGAAGAGAATTTTTTTAGCTAAAAATTGAGATAACACTTTCTTATTTTGTGATAATACTAATTTCTTTTCATATTTATAATTTTAAATAAAACAAGGATGTAAAAGAAAAGTAAAATTTTAGTATGGCCAAAACAAAAACTTTGAGTGGATCAAGGCTTTAAAATTTAGTTAAAATCTTCATAATTTCTGCTTTTTATTGGTCAAAAGACTTATTTCTTGTTTTTCGGTGGGGCATGTCCTACATTAGGCTCAACGTTAGCAGTGTCAAACCAGTCAAGTCGAACGGATTTGGACTGAGTTATTTTGCCTCGAGTTACTTGTGTTTACTTTACATGAATTTGGATCATTTTGGTTTGGATCATTCGTGAATTGACACCTTAATTTCTTAGAAAATAATTTTTATTTTATATTTAAATTATATTGTTTTTTATACACAATATATATTATTACTATTATTTATATAATCACATCATATGCAATTATTATTATTAAAAATATAAAATTATAAGTATTGTATATATTTATATTGTTAATTATATATTATTATTAAAATAGAGATAACTATCAATAGATCTTTTAATGAATAAAAAAAAAAAGTAGCGTATGTCCATTCATAACTTATATTTATATTTAGTCATAAAATATATGTATTAAATAGATATTTTAAGTTTTGGAATTAGGTTTTAGCATAAAAACATTATAAAGAATGAATTGAGGCAAAAAGAAGTTAAAATCTTTTTTTATTATTTTTATAATTTGTAAGTTTTTAATGTTAGAAAGTTTATTAAAATTTTAAATTAAAAAAAAAAGTGAATTTATTAAGACTCTTAATTTTTTGACTCTTAATATTAATTAATTAACTGTCTATATAAGTAATTCATTTTTCTCATTTCAAGTTCTTTCTTTATCCAATTTATATATTATTGTTGAATCAAGCGGTTAAACTTGTTTGTTATTCTATTAAAATTCATGAGTTTCAAAACTAGATTTGCCTTTGTATTATTACAAGGTCTTGCTTTTATGAACTCATTGTTGATTTGCCTTTTTCTTTTCTTTTCTTTCTTTTATTTTGTTTATCTAACAGAATTAAGAGGTTTGAAGAAATTAGAAATCTTAAATTTGAGTGACAATGGATTTTCTGAAAATGTTTTTCATTCTCTTGGCAATATGATTTCATTCAAGGCTCTATCTTTGGCAAATAACAATCTTAATGGATCTTTCACCCAACAAGGTAGTTATTGACATTTCATCAACGCTTAAATCTAGGTATTACATCTTTTATATCCACATTCTATTATTATAGACATTTGTGAATTGAAGAACCTTCAGGAATTATTTCTCGGTGACAATAATTTAAGTGGAACTATTCCCTCTTGTCTTGACAATTTGACATCCTTAAAATCTTGGACTTGTCGTTTAATAGACTTCTAATCTAATTTTTAAACTCAAATATCTCAAGCACTTTAATCTAAAAAATAATCTTTTTGACGGTCTATTCTCTTTTTACTCAATTGCCAACCACACCAACCTTGAAGGGTTGATGTTATCAAGCCTTAACCACAAGCTAGAGGTCCAAACTCAGTATTCACATGACTGGCTATCTACATTCCAGCTCAAGTTTCTTGTGCTATCAAACTGCAAATTGTACAATATTCCTCAGTTTCTATCTCACCAAACTGACTTGAGAATGGTGGATCTCTCCCATAATAACCTAACTGGAACCTTCCCTAACCGGTTACTTGAAAACAATACGAAATTGGAGTTTTTAAGTCTTAGAAATAACTCCTTCACGGGTCAGTTCCATTTATCCTCCAACTCCAGTTTTGTGACGGACAACATAGATATATCAGACAATCACCTCCAGGGAGAACTTCAACCAGATATTGGCAATATGTTTTCAGAAGCAACAATACTTAATCTTTCTGCAAATGCCTTCGAAGGTCGCATTCCATTCTCAATTGGTCACATGCCATACCTAGAAATTTTAGATCTATCCAACAATAGCTTTTCAGGAGAAATTGCGACTACTTTAGGGGCTTCAGACAACAAATTAGATGGCCACATACTAAATCCCATTAATATGACTTCATTATGGATCTTGCAACTCAAAGGAAATCAGATTACGGGCAATCTGCCGAGTTGGATCTCACACCATCCAATGTTAATGTTCTTAGATCTCAGTGACAACCACATAACAGGTGAGATTCCAAGTGAACTAACTAGTCCTGAGTTAATTCATTTGGACCTTTCGCATAACCTTCTTTCAGGTCAATTTTCATCTTGCTTCAATTTGTCATATATTGAGCATTTCAATTTGGAAGGAAATAGACTCACTGGCTCGATTCCAGAAACATTGCTCAATTCTTCTAGCATTCTGACACTAAACATTGGAAACAATCTGCTGTCTGGTCGCATTCCATCCTCAGTTGGGGCTTTATCGAATTTAAGGGTTCTTCTTCTGGGTCAAAATTCTTTGGGGGGTTTGATACCAGATAAACTTTGTCAGTTGAATCAACTTTCCATCCTCGATCTCTCGTATAACTTGTTTTTGGGACCCATACCTCGTTGTCTTGGTAACATCTCTTTTGGGAAGTTAACTTTATATGATTTTACATACGAAGATTTTGGGTTTCTCTTGGTTATCAAAATATCTTTGGAGAATTTAAGGACTATAAATATCAGGCGTTTAACCCATCTGTTGGTTTTGGAGTTGGGTTCGTGCCACAACTGCAAATTGAGTTTGTGATAAAAACAATGCGCAGAGTATACGAAGGTAGAATTCTCAATTGGATGTCTGGATTGGATTTATCCTGCAACCAGCTAACTGGAGAAATACCAGCAGAGCTTGGAACTTTAAGTTCGTTACTTGCCTTGAACTTGTCTCACAATCAGTTGACAAACATCATTCCAACAACGTTTGCAAAACTTGGACAGATAGAGAGCTTGGATCTTTCCCATAACAAATTAAGCGGAGAAATTCCATCAGAACTAATTGTTCTTAATTTTCTATCATACTTCAGTTTAGCATACAACAACTTATCAGGAAGGCTTCCAGACATGAAGGGACAGCTTGGGACATTTGAAAGCAATAGCTATGAAGGAAATCCATTTCTTTGTGGACCTTCATTAGCGAGTTGCAATGTGATTCAAGACACACCACAATTGGCACCATCTAATACTGATGCAAGTGAAGAAAAATGGTATGACATTGATCCTGTGTTTTTCATTGCCAGCTACCTCGTATTCCTGGTGGCCTTTGCATTGGTACTTTATATCAACCCTGGCTGGCGACGGAGGTTGTTCCTGTTCATTGATTATCTCATGGACGAATGCTATTTCCTTATTTTCTATACTGTTCTCAAATTATTTGCTGCATTTTATAGGCAGTCATGTTGTGTCTTTCTATTAGACATGTAGTTCTTTGATGCACATTTTTCCTCTTTTTGTTGCATGTCAAGTCTTTATGAATACAAAATAAGAGTTTACCTCTAAACACATACAAAAATAAAAAATATTGTCCAATCTGTCTCCATGTATTATTTTCAGCTGATTGGAATACCAGATTAAAATTCTTCTATTGTCTTAACTAGATATTAATTTTTAAATCATAATTGTAGATTGGTTTTATTTATAATAGTACCAAGCATTTTGTTGTTGTGAATAGAAGGCATCATGATGTTGTTTATATTGCAAGATCAGATATTACGTTACACTGACGGACTAGCCACCCACGAATCCTATTGTTGTTGGATTTTTTTTTTTTTTCTCTTTCCTTCTCTATTTCTCATGTGCCTCCAACTGCTTCGTTGATCATTCTTTTTCCTCTTCCAAAATAGTTTTTCTTTGCATCTCAAGCCTTCAGTTTCCCATTTCCGTATCACATTTGATTTTGTTAAAATCCTAATTAAAGGTGTGGTACTTGAGTCGCTCGTGTGAAATATGATATTTCAAAGTCACGCTTATAAGAACTTTATACCTTCACATCTTAGTAATTAACTTTTTAGATGTTGATATCAAATTTCCCTTTATAAATTTTTTTTTTTTGGGATAAAACTGGCCTCTCTCCTCTCGTCAAAAACCCCAATTAATATATATGTATTTCTTAATATTAATTTTGGTCTGTTTCAGTTGTTTTTGTAACATAGCCTAAAAAAAAAGGAAAAAAAACTAAAAGCAGTTTACTTTTTCTTTTTTGTTTCTGTTTGGCAGCTGAGAAAATTTTGAGAAAGGGAAAATGAAAAGAAAGTGGTATTATGAAATTAAGATACTAACTCTTATGTTTACGGAAGTTTATTTGTTATTTAAGTTATGAGTGTGTGTTGCATTATTAACCTAAGCGTTTGTAGAAAAAGTATATAAAGGTTAGTTGAATCATTGGCTATAATTCTCTGTCATGCTTTCTACCAATTTAAACTCGGCTATTCGGCTAAAAATTGTAAAATTGCTTTCTATTAAGGTATTGCAAGTTATCCGGATTGATGCCTTGAAGTCAGCTAAATTGGTAAAACAGAATATTTAAGTGTTAATGTTATGTCATATACTCTTTTCTTTATGACAAGCAAACCTTAGCTTGTTGTCATGGCTCCAGTGCTATAGTTCCCACTTGCTTAGTGGAATGCTCGTAGATGGATTTGAGCTTGAGACTGTGTGCCTACCCATACAGTTTTCAAATTGCCTTTACCACTAGGTTAGTCATGAGTGGTTTATTTGCATGACACTGGTTTGTTTTTGTCTTGTCGACTTTTTTTTCTGTTAATTTGTGGAGGAAAAACGATCGATTATTTTGGTGATATGGGATCACGTCTGCTGCCTATGATATTTTAGAGAGGATGGGGTTGTTTTCTGCTTCTCGTGTATTTACAATTCAAGCTAATTTCACTTCAAGTGAAAATGACTCCTTTTCCAATCAACATGCATTATGACATCAAAAGGTGGTTTTACTGCGGGAAAAAGAATTCAATATAATAAAGTAGTTTGGGTGCTTTGGAGGTAAAGTTGGGTCAACTTTTGTTCTTAAGAATCCTTTACTGAAAGGAGATAATTTTGATAAAGTTTTGTTCGGGGGTGTGCTTAATATGCCAAACTATGTGCTATCCATAAGCAGAGAGTGGGTTGCACATTCTTATGAACTTAGAACTTATCCTTTTGCTGCATAATTTGCTGAACATAATTCTTAGGTGCTTTCAGTTGGTGATGTTGGACATACAATTATTTATTACATTCAAGATAGAGTACGAATCATAATTATCTCATCTGATATTCTTCTCAAAGTCGTTTTCTTCATAATGATGTTGGCTGGACACTAATTCTCCTACACTGTTTTTATTTTTACAGGGTGCACTGTGGTACATAGTTTCATTCTTGGTGATTCAGTGGATTAGGACCTTTCCTCTACTGCAATTTTTATAACATTTGATTGATTGCAAATTTATCCTTGATGGGGAGAGCTTGTTCTAGGAAGCGAGATCAATCAGATAATGAAGATAACTTACCTGGAGTTCTTCCTGGAAGGTATAGCAAATGTGGAAGCTCAAAGTGGTCGGGAACCTCATTGTCTAGATCTCTCAATGATTTAGAGCGGGGAATTGACAAATTTCCATCCCTTATGTAATTATGTGTTAAACAAATATGTGAGGTATACTCCTGCATCATACCTGGGTGAGGCTGCCAAGTGATTTGTGTGGACTGACTCATCTTTTATGTGTTTTCCTTGAACAGGAAATAGACAAGTATAAGACATTTTCAATGCTTCCAAGGGACATAAGTCAGCAGATCTTCAATGAATTGGTGTGTTCTCAATGGCTGAATGATGTTTATCTTGAAGCTTTTCGAGATTGTGCTATCCAGGTTATTTGAAGTAAAACATTTGGCAAATTCTTCTCTCCCCTCACCCCTGGTGCCTTTTTTTCGGTCTTGTTGGCCATGTTCATCAGTAATTGTTTTGTTGTGGGTTTGACAGGACATTCACTTAGGAGTTTGTATTGCATTATTAACATAGCAAATTAAGATACTGACTTTTATGTTTATGGAAGTTTATTTGTTATTTAAGTTCTGAGTGTGTATTGCATTATTAACCTAAGCATGTATGTTTGTAGAAAAAGTATATGAAGCTTAGTTGAATCATTGGCTATAATTCTCTGTCATGCTTTCTACTAATTTAAATTTGGCTATTCAGCTAAAAATTGTAAAATTGCTTTCTATTAAGGTATTGCGAGTTATCTGGATTGATGTCTTGAAGTCAGCTAAATTGGTAAAACAGAGTATTTAATTGTTGATGTTATGTCAGATACTGTTTTTTATTTTTTTAATTTTTTTATGATGAGCAAACCTTGGCTTGTCGTCATGGCTCCAGTGCCATAGTTCCCACTTGCTTAGTGGAATGCTCGTAGATGGATTTGAACTTGAGACTCTGTTTATGGTTGATCATTTTTATAATAGTTTCGTAGTGTTGTGGGTTACAAAAGGAAGCAAAGATTCTTTGCAAGTACACTCAATTTGCATTTGTTTGCTGTATTTGGTTGGGGGGTGTTTTAAATTTATCCACGCAGTTACTTTGGCATGAGATTGTTATCAGTGTTTCTTTTTCTTAGGCAACTGTAGCTCTCAAAATGAGCTTTCTGCAGTATACAATGCAATACTTTTATCATTACAGCAAGGCTTGCCTTTCCTCCTATTTTACTTTCTTTTTTATTCCTTATTATTTTCTCTTCTAAAAAGGAAAAAATGTGCAAACACTTTTATGTAAGTGTAAAACCTTTCCAGAGATATGGAGCATGTGTTTGTTGTCTGTCTTTTGGGAGTTCATTTATCATGGATTCATGAGTACCCCTTGGTGTACTAACAGCTAATATAACAAGTTCATTTTGAATCTTCTGGGTTGAAATGAGCATGTACATACCACTATATTTGAGTGGAACATATGGAATTGGAAATGATAAAATGTTAATCCAGATTCCAGCCCTCAATTTTGTTGTTGTTATGAACTGTACTTCCGAGCTGTCTGGTTGTTAAGGAAACCTTTTGAATTCCTTTTGAGTGAACAATAGCATGATGTTTGATCCCATCATGCAAGGTTGCTTGAATTATTCTTCATTGCCTGATCTCTCTCCTAGATTTGATATTTCTAGATGATATCAGGGTTTCAAAGATCTCTACTTATTACATTTTTAATGTGCATGCAGGGTGGACAGGACTTGTCTCTTTGAATGATTCAAATTCTCATATAACCAACTCAGGTTTACGTTATTTAAAGCCACTAAAAGGCTTACAATCTCTGACCTTGGTGTCTTGTAAGGAGACTGCCAACAACATTAAGAAGCTTCGATCAACTGACCTACCTAATCTGCTTAGCTTCTGCCCTGAGTCGATGGGGAGGTATCATGGGATGTGCTGTAAATAGCTTCTGCTCTCATGAAGGAAGTGCAGCTGTTATATATAAAGGAACATGAAGCTTAAAGCCTGCGCTGTAAATATGGTTAGGACTTGAAGTTGATTAAGGTGGCTAGATATCATTATGCTTTGTACGAAGCTATCTTTCATATTGATTCAATATGGAAGAAATTGTACATAAGCTTCCTTGGCAAGTCTTTAATGTTATGAACTATATGTATGCCTATACGTTTTCTGGGGTGATTTATGAACTTTTTGTAATGGTTGAAACATGTTCCCAGGCTTTCAGGCCAATGCCACTCTAAGTATATCCCACGATGTGATTCTGCAACTTCTCGTAACCATGGAAAACCTCGTTGTTGACCTTCAGTAAAGCTATGTGCTTGCGTTTGATGCAAAATGTTCTTACCCCTGCTAAGGGAAAGGGCCACTGAAGGATAAACAGTTTTTTTTTTATATCTTTTTCGGTCATCTGGATTAAAGTATACATTTTGTAGAAATTGGGGGAAGACGAGGGTTGAAATCTCAGTTCTCTGAATGTCAAAGGGTGAGCTGTTTCTTCACTGGCTACACTCTTAAAAGTTGTTTCAAATCCTGCCTTAATGGCCATGAAAATTTAATCTTTGTATACCTAAAAGGAATTACTTCTCAATTTTTTTTCCTTTTACATATGAATAACACCGTTATAATTGTTATAGATACACTTGAAAGCGCCTTGAATTTGTGGTAGCCAATCTTTCTTAGATTTTTACTCATGCATATGCAAAAATGAAAAAAAAAATTCTGCTTTTCTCTAATTTTCTTTCTTACTGTAGAAAGTTCTTTTTCTTTCTTTTTAGTATTCTGCCCCCATTCCACGTTATACGTTTCACTGTGATGGACGAAAGCACACGTTTTCAAGTCAACTTTTTTATTATTCTCCAACCATTCATTACTCCAATTGTGTATTTAGGCAGATGCAGTGTTTTATGTGTCTGCATTGGACATGTAGTTCTTGAATTTACTTACCTTCTTCACGCTGATGTTGTGTTCTGGACCATGTTTTTATGAATGTTAAATGTTGGGAGAGAGTAGAATTCTAAATAAACAATTTAAATTAGACGTAGATTAAATTAGATTACTTATTATATTGCATTATGTTAAGTTTCTTGCAACTTGACTAGTTAATTCTATTAAATTTTGTTAATTAGTGAGCAACAACACATGTAAATGTCAAAATATAACAGATAGTAATTTTGTAAAATAAATTGAAAAAGTAAGAAAAGAAAAAAGAAAAATACACTTATACAATTTAACTGTATAATTGGACGACATATAGGTACTTAAGCTACACTATATGTAGAAAATAAAAATCTAACTAGTTTATGTAAATTTGCTAATTATTTATTATTTTATAATTCATATATTATATTTAGTTAAATTAAATAATAATTTAAATTTTTTTATATATTTGTCTTTCTTAAAAGATTCTCATTATATAAGAAATTTGTTGCAATCAAAACATTAAACATACATAAATAGTAAATAATAAATAAGTATTTTGTTTATCAACATACATATATACCAGCGCAAAGAAATTGAACTTGGATTTTTGTCGAATAATCTCTTTATGAGCGTGTGCACACACACACACACACACATATATAAACATGGGATTTATTATTTTGTCCATGTAATTGTAAAAATTATATGATTTACTAGTCATGTAGGTCAATGAGACAATTTTTTATTTTTTTTTCTCAATTTTTTCTTTTTAATTTTTGATAAAATAATATAAATATATAAATATAGGGTTCATGTATATTCTTCAGTCCACGTCATTATATAAATTAGAGAATTCATTAATCATGTAAATAAATGACCTAAATTTTTAAAAAGTTTTTCTTCTATTTTTTCTTTTCAATTCTTAATAGAATAATATAAATATATAGATATATGATCCACCTAAATTCTTCTTTTTTTGTTATTGTGAAAATTAAAGAACTTTTAATCATGTACTTTAATGAACCAAAAATGTTTTAAAAAATTGTTTTCTTTAGTTCCTTGTTTTTAATTCTTGATAAAATAACATTAATATATAGACATGAGATCCACGTCAATCAATTCTTTTGCCTATGTGATTGTGAAAATTAGAAAATTTATTGATCACGTAGGTGAATAACCCAAATTTCTAAAAAATTTTATTCTTTAGTTTCTTCTTTTTAATTCTTGATAAAATAATATAAGCATATAAACATGGGGTCCATATCTATTATTTGTCCATATCATTGTGGAAATTAGAAAACTTATTAGTCATGTAGGTCTATGACCCAAATTTTTAGGAAAATTTTCTCCCTTTTTTTTTTTTCAAATCTTGGACATGCTTTTGAAAAACCTAAATTTACATTAGATTATGAGCATTAACTTTATTATCCATGTCTGAGATTAAAGTCATCTTTGAATGCTACATTAAAAAGTAAGATGTTAATATTTATAATAAGTTATATTTTATAAATTATAACTCATTTTTCTAAGTAATTGGTAAAAAAATTTTTTAAATTTACAAAATAGAACTTATTATATTTATATGAAAATCCTTTTTATATCAATAATTTTTGTAATTTTGTTAGGGTAAATGGTAAAGACACTTTTTTTAAGAAATGGACTTGGGCATAAGGATGTATTATGAGTTAAATTTCATATACACTTTAAAAATTAGAGATATTAAGTATTAAATATTAAACATGTTTTAAAAATTAACAAAGTTATAAGTCAAATTTTGGACGCCTATTTTTTAAGAAGTGTTTTCCTCGGTTTCTTCCTTTCAAACTTTAAACACACTTTCAAAAAAACCTAAGTCTTCATTAGGTCATGAACATTAATTCCATCATCAATACTTTAAGTCAAGGTCTATATTTAAATACAAAATTTAAAAATGAAATATTAATTGTTATAAAAAGCATCTCACAAATTACAATTCATTTTTTATAAACAGCTTTTTCATTTTGCAATTAGTGAAAATAAATTACATTTTGTAGAAATTTGGGGAAGACAAGTTTTGAAATCTCAGTTCTCTGAATGTCAAAGGGTGAGCAGTCTCTTCACTTGCTACATTCTTCACAATTGTTTCAAATCCTGCTTTAATGGCCATAAAAATTTAATCTTTGTGTACTTAAAAGAAATTACTTCTCAATTTCTATTTCTTTTTTCCTTTTTTTTTAATATGGATAACGCCATTATAATTGTTATAGATACACTTGAAAACCCCTTGAATTTATGGTAACCAATCTTTCTTAGATTTTTACTCGTACATGTACAGAAATGATCTTTTTTCTTTAATTGTCCTTCTTCCTATAGAAAATTCTTTTTCTTTCTTTTTAGTATTCTGCCTCCTTTTCACGTTTCACTGCGACAGAGTGAAACACACGTTTTCAAGTCAACTTATTTATTATTCTCCAACACGTTCTTCGTGTGCTGGGCCACGTTTTTATGAACGTTGAATGTTAGGAAAGAGTTGGATTCTACACAAACAATTTAGATTAGATGTGGATTGAATTAGATTACTTAGTAGGTTGGATTATATTAAATTTCTTGCAACTTGACTAGTTAATTCCATTAAGTTTAGTGAGCTATAACATGCAGAAATATCAAAATACACGTGTATTGAGATAGATAATATTTTGTTAAAATACATTGATAAAATAAGAAAAGAAAAACAAAATTACACTTGCATAATTTAATTATATAATTGGACATATAATTTGTTAAACCACATGTAAAATATAAGAATTTAACTATTTTATTTAACTCGTTAATTATTTATTATTTTTAATTAAATTGTATGACTGATGTATTAAATTTAATTAAACTAAATAATATCTTAATTTTTTTATATATTTATTTCTTATAAAAAATTCTCATTATATAAAAAATATGTTGCAATAAAAAAAAACACCATATATAAATAAATAATAAATAATAAATAAATATTTCATACATCACCATACATATATACCAAAGTAAAGAAGTTAGATTTAGATTTTTTTTTGATAATCTCTTTATGTGTGTGTACACAAGTATAAATATATATATATATCTATTTTTCTTTCCACGTCATTGTGGAAATTGAAAAGCTTATTAGTTAAGTAGATCAATAAGTCAAACATTAAGGAACTTTTTCTTTCGGTTTCTTCTTTTCAAGTATTGATAAAGTAATATAGACATGTAGGCGTGGGTTTTGCGTCAATTTTTTGGTCCGTGTGTAGAAATTAGAAAACTTATTTGCTACGTAGGTCAACTAGCAAAATTTCTAAGAAACTTTTTTCTTCAGTTTCTTTTTTTAAGTATGGATTGAATAACATAAACATATAGAGAAATTTTTTCTTCTGTCTATATCATTATGAAGATTAGAGAAATTAATTATATAGGTCAATAAATCAAAATTTTAAGAAAATTTTCCCTCTCTCTCTTTTTTTTTTCTTTCAGTTTTAGATGCACTTTTGAAAAATTCAAGTCTACTTCGAATATGAATATTAACTTTATCATCCATATTTTGGATTAAGGTTATCTTTGAACACTATATTAAAAAATAAGATATTAATAATTATAATAAGTTGTATTTTATAACTCATTTTTTTAGATAATTAGGAAAAATATTTTAAATTTATAAATTATAGGCTATTATATTTATATAAAGATTTTTTTATATTAATAATTTTTATGATTTCATTGGATTAAATGGTAAAGATATAGTTTTGAGGAAATGGAATTGGGCTAGGGATGTATTATGAGTAATGTCTTGAACACGCTTTGAAAATTAAAAAAATTAGAAGTCAAGTCATGGATGCCCCTTTTTTGGGGGAAGTGTTTTCCTCAGTTTCTTCCTTTCAAATTTTGGACACGTCTTGCAAAAGTCTAAGTCTCCATTGGGTCATGAACATCGGTCCCATTATCAACACCTTAAGTCAAGGTCTTCTTTAAATACAAAATTAGAAAATGAGACATAAACGGGTAAAAGAAGTTGTATCTCACAAATTACAACTTATTTTTATAATTAATATTTTCATTTTGCAATTAGTGAAAAAATATTTCAAATGTAAAAACTAAATTCATTTCATTTGCATCAAAGACCTTTTATTATATAGTTTTCAAGATTTTATTAAGTTAAATATGGAAGAGAACCAAAATGGCAAAAAAAAAATTATTAAATTATTATATTATATTTCGCTTCAATTAAAAATTTCCTTATCTTATAAAAAGAAAAAAGTTTGCTAAAACTTTGTCATATGTTATGACTAAATGCAAAGTTTGTAATATATTTAATAAAAAAAAATAGTTCATACTAGATTTAAAAAAAATTGGAAAATTCATCATTTTTTTGGGTATTAACCCTTAAAACTTAGTAAAATATTTAGTAGTTGGTATTAATCATTAGCTTTGCTCTGAGCACCTGCTTGATTGCTGTTGATATTAATAATATTTAGTGGTTTCAATTAAATATATTTTCAACCGTGCTAAACATCATTAACGTCCAAATCCTTCTAATTAGGTGAACAAAAAACAAAAAAACTCTTGACATTACAAATCTTGCGAAGAAAATTAAGTTTCCTCCACACATATTTAACAAGAAAAGATAGTTCATACTACAAATATTGCTAAACATTATTTATGTTACTATATGTTAAGTGTCCTAGGCATGTCTCACAGTGATATTTAATATAATTCATGTGTTCCCTTCTTTTAACCATCAAAAATAAAGTTCGAATCTAACTAAATATGATATAGGATTATTTTGAAAAACATTCATAAGAGATTGTCATTAAAATTTGGCCTATCCCTTAAATTTCTTAGTATAACACATACATATTTTTTAAGATACAAAGACTTTTCTTCCCTTATTAAATGTCTGCCTACCAACTGCACCGATGTAACAATTGCTTTTGTTGTCATATAGTGACAATGATCGCATACAAAGACTTTTCTTCTCATTTGATCTATTCTTCTGTCTATGTCACCGTGGAAATTACAGAACTTATGATAAGAGTTTGAACCCTAACTCTACCACAAAAACTAGCTCTAGAATGGAGGGTTGACTTAACTCTACCACAAAAACTAGCTATAGAATGGAGGGTTGACCCAACTCTTATAAACAGTCCAAAAACCCCTTCAGAACTGATGTGGGACACATCATTCCCGACCCCTTTAAACTGCACGTCCCCGTGCTGTCTCATTGGCACGGTAGTGGCAAGGAATCTTTGTACATGCGCCCACCAACCCTCTGAGGTTTGACTCTGATACCACCTGATAAGAGTTTGAACCCTAACTCCACCACAAAAGCTAGCTCTAGAATGGAGGGTTGACCTAACTCTTATAAACAGACCAAAAACCCCCTCAGGAACTGATGTGGGACGCATCAACTTATATGTCAATCAGGCCAAATTTTAGGAAATTTTTTCCTTGGTTTCTTCTTTTTAAGTCTTTCACGTCTTTACGAAAAATCCAAGTCTTCGTTAGAAATTAACATCAATTCCATCGTCCATACTTTGGGTCAAGGTCATCTTGGAACAAAAACTTAGAAAATGAGACATTTGTTGCTACATAAAAAGTTATATCTTGCAATTTATAACTCAATCTTATAAATAGAATTTTAGTTTTGTAATTGAAAACAAAAATATTTTAAATTTATAAAATAAATATCATTATATTTTACATAAAAGTTTTCTTTTATATTAATAATTTTTGTGATTTTATTAGATTAAATAGTGAAGACATTTTTTTAAAGAAATGAGAAATAGTGAAGACCTTTTTATTATCTAGTTTTCAAGATTTCACTAAGTTAAATATGCAAGAGAACAAAAATGGCAAGGTCCAAAAAAATTATTAGATCATTATATTGTATTTCACTTCAAAAATCTATTAAAATTATTTTTATTTTATCAAAAGAGAAAAATTTGTTAAAACTTTGTCACATGTTATGAATGTCTTAACACTAATGAATTTTTTTATTTCTAGCATGAATTAATTTTTTTTAAAATATATTACAAACTCTGCGGTTAGCACTAAATATAGCATATCATTAGTAAGCTTCAACGGAAACGGTTCAAATGCTCATACGGCATGCCAACATAACATTGGAAGCCACATAACATGCAACGAAAAGCCCCCCGTCACCCAAAAATTGAAAAGAAAGAAAAAAAGTAACTTATAATTTTAAATTTTTCTTATTTTATTTTTTATTTTATTTTTTAATTTTTTGTATGTCACATGGCTCTACGTGTTATTCCACAAGGCTTCTAATGCGATAATGACATGCCACTAAAATTGGGCTTATCCATTTAAATTTATTAGTATAGTGCATACATATTTTTGAATCACAATTATTTTTTTATGAATAGTAATAAATCAGATACAAATACTTTTCTTCTCATCTAAGTTCTGTCTACCTACCAACCGCACCGATGTAACAATTGCTTTTATTGTCATAGAGTGACTGATGCTTCGTGGCTTCTACTTTGGTCTATTCTTCTGTCTTAAGTCATTGTGGAAAAGGCCAATGAGGTAAATTTCTAGGAAATTCTTTACTGTTTCTTCTTTTCATGTCTTTCACGCACTTATGAAAACCCCAAGTTTGCGTTAGAACATGAATATCAGCTCCATCATCCATCATTCAGGTCAAGGTCATCTTTGAACCGAAATATAGAAAATGAGATATTAATTGCTAATTACAACTCATTTTTACAAATAGTATTTTAATTTTATAATTAAAGAAAATATTCTAAATTTATAAAATAGATTTAATTATCTTTTTATGGTAGTTCTCTTTATATTAATAATTTTTGTAATTTTATTGGGTTAAATAGTAAGAACATATTTAAGAAAAATAAAGAAAATTTAAGTGTGTGATGATTTAAATTTTAATATAAAATAAATTTATTTCAATTTAAATTTTTGAATTGAAAATTTTTTAATAGTTAATTTATTATAATTTGTAAGAGTAATTTTTTTTTTTTACTTTTTTCATTAAATTGACAGCCCAATAATGTATTGATGTTGGAAGCTTTTAATACTTCATATCACACAGGCCATTTTTGCTGCCAATTTGTCGATTGGCGGAAAAGTATTCCAAATTGCAAAGTAGGCTTAATATATTTACCACAAAAACAAGTAGTATATGAGAATTTTTTTTATGATTATTTATAAATTACTTAAAAAAATAAAAAATCACAATAATTTTTTCAAATATATCCATTTTGAATTATTAAAATTCAATATATAATTTATTTTTATCATTTAATTAATCAAATATTTAAATTGTATAAATTCTTGACATAATACTAAAATTTTATAAATTAAAAACTTGTATTTATTTTTTTAATTAATTATAAGATTTTACAATTAAAAATATGTTTTCAAAAAAATGAGTTTGAGTATAAAAATGAGCTAACTTTTAATATATGATAGACTTATCTTAATTTAAAATTTTGAGTTAATATTTTATTAAAAGTTGATATATTATAATTTTTAAATTTAATTATTTTTTCTTATCTTTTTTGTTAAATTGACAGCTATATTATCTATCTATGAAAGGGACGTAAATACAAATGGTACTTATCTTTCGTATAAATCTAATAAACATGTATGAATTTTTCCTTTTATACCCACATAAATAAATATATAAATATTTCGTCAATATGACTTATTTTTTGGTTTCTTTTTTTATTTATTTTAGTCAATTCGGTCTATTAGGAAACTCATCTCTACGGCATTAAAAAGTTGACTTCCTTTCATAGGTATGTTGTTCTATATATGTGGTGTGTGAGAGTGGGAAAGTAGAATAGCAATTGGAAAAGGGGTCATTTTGATTTTTATTTTGCTCTTTGTTGCATAACAATGGAGTATCGCTTCACTAGAAAACACTATTGTTTTTGGGTTTTAATTCATGTGGTGTTTGTGGGTGTTCTTGAGAGTTGTTTAGAGGAAGAGAGGTTGGGTCTATTAGGGATCAAGGACTACTTTAAGTTAAACAGTGGTGATGAAAATCGGCGGTACACTAATGAAGTCCTTCCTTCGTGGACCGATGATCCAGTGGCTGACTGCTGCAGCTGGGAGCGAGTCAAGTGCAATAACGCCCCCACGGTGACTCAACTCTCTTTGAACCATTTGCTGCCGTCCATGACCGGCAGTCAAAGGGTTCTTCTGAACATGTCCTTGTTTACTCCTTTCAAGGAGCTGCTCAGTCTAGACTAATCGGGGAATTGGTTTACTGAATGCTACCAGAATCAGAATCATGGTACGGAACATACAATAGCTCTAATACTTTCTTTTTTCTCAATCAATGTTTCTTTGATAATCTGCACCACAAAAACGCAACATTTCCAAGTTGGCACACAGTAAAAAAGTTTGAGTCACTCTGCTTCAATGAACTCTTTAAAGCCAAACAATGAGATTATGGTTGAGAATGAATTGCTTTGTCACGTATGCTTTGCTTGCTTGGCAAGACCCTCTGTAATAACATTTGCTTTTATTTGTCAATGATTTACATGTCACACGCAGACACGTAGACATGCCTACGCGCATATATGTCAATCATTTTACATGTTATGCCGTGAATATATCACACGGAGACATGCCTACACGCTCATATGCCTATTTACATGTCCAAAAATTCATCATTTTGTCTTTACTCACAAATTTTACTGAGAATCAAACCAAATGGTAAAAACTAGCATCCATCCAGAAATTTTAATCTGCACACATTTAGTTAGACGTGGAGTTTTTTTTTTTTTTTTTTGAAAATTATGGTTACAATATCTTGTCTCGGGAGGGAGAGCAATTAAACACATCATGCTTCTAGTGTTTCACAATAGTTTTGTTTTTGTGAGCTCTAGTCCCTATTTTTCTTGTATTAGTAACACATTGCTTATATATAGATTTCAAGGCTCTGAAGAATCTGGTGACACTAGATCTGAGCTTCAACCGTTTCAGCGGCAACATACAGCCTTGTCTAAGCACCCTTACATCGCTTCGATCGCTATATCTTTGGAGAGGCATTTGGTCTTATGCAAATCTTTCCATCCCAGGTAGGCATCATAAAGTCTCTCAAGTTTCTACTTCTTTGGTAGAATTAGCTTCTTTGTAAAATTTAGAACAATCGGATCTATGTTGGAATCCATTTAATCAATTAAGATTTTGTTAATCAATAGATTACTCATCTTCATTTCATCCTCAACAAAGTCTTGTCTAGAATTCCAATCACCGTGACCTGACACCCAGAAAACAGAGAATTTTATCCGAATAGTTATAAAAGTTTATATGTTTTTTTTTTATTTTATTTCCATAAAATAGAAACAGAGATGTGGTGCCTTTTAGTCTCGCTATAGAGGATTGCGCTGGTTATACCACACAGCGGCGGACGAATACTCTGACTCCTCAACCATTACGAGCGGGTGGTAATAAAAATATCATTGGTATTTAAACATGTCTCTGCTTTTCAATTCAAAGTAATTCTCAACATAAGATAGAATAGTGACTTATTAGTTTTCATATATGAGAATCATTCTATGATATTTTTTGTTATAGAAACTATCAAATACATCTCAACTCCATCCATGAATAAAAAATCCATTGGAAGAATAAAAGTCAAGATGAAATTTATTTTGAGTTGTAACAGTATAAAATAGATATGGAAAAATTAATGATTTATAAAGAAAAAAAACTTAAAATCTATTAAAATAAATAAAAAAAAGTTTTATATAGAAAAAAATTTTTCTTAGCTGAAAATTGAAATAACACTTTCTTATTTTGTGATAATATCAATTTTTTTTTTATATTTATAATTTTAAATAAAACAAGGATGTAAGAAAAAGGTAAAATTTTAGTATGGGTAAAAACAAAAACTTTGAGTGGGGCAAGGCTTTAAAATTTAGTTAAAATTTTCATAATTTCTGCTTTTTATTGGTCAAAAGACTTATTTCTTGTTTTTCGGTAGGGCAAGTCCTCCACTAGGCCCAACGTTAGCAGTGTCAAACCAATCAAGTCGAACGGATTTGGACTGAGTTATTTTGCCCCGAGTTACTTGTGTTGACTTTGCATGAATTCGGATTATTTTGGTTTGGATCATTCATGAATTGACACCTTAATTTTTTAGAAAATAATTTTTATTTTATATGTAAATTATATTATTTTTTATACACACTATATATTATTGCTATTATTTATATAATCACATTATATATTATTATTATTATTAAAAATGTGAAATTATAAGTATTGTATATATTTATATTGTTAATTATATATTATTATTAGAGTAGATATAACTATTAATAGATCTTTTAATGAATAGAAAAAAAAAAGTAGGTATGTCCATTCATAATTTATATTTATATTTAGTCATAAAATGTATGTATTAAATAGATATTTTAAGTTTTGGAATTAGGCTTTAGCATAAGAACATTATAAAGGATGGGTTGAGGCAAAAAGAAGTTAAAATCTTTTTTTTATTATTTTTATAATTTATAAGTTTTAAACGGTAGCAAGTTTATTAAAATTTTAAATTAAAAAAAAAGTAGATTTACTAAGACTCTTAATTCTACGACTCTTAACGTTAATTAATTAGTTACCTATATAAGTAATTCATTTTTCTCATTTCAAGTTCTTTCCCTATCCAATTTATGTATTATTGTTGAAGCAAGTGGTTGAGTTTATTTACTATTCTATTAAAATTCATGAGTTTCAAAACTAGATTTGGCTTTGCATTATTACAAGGTCTTGCTTTTCTAAACTCATTGTTGATTTGCTTTTTTCTTTCTTTTATTTTGTTTATCTAGCAGAATTAGGAGGTTTGAAAAAATTAGAAATCCTAAATTTGAGTGACAATGGACTTCTTGGAAATGTTTTCCATTTTTTTGGCAATATGACTTCACTCATGACTCTATCTTTGGGAGAGAACAATCTTAATGGATCTTTCGCCCAACAAGGTAGTTATTAACATTTCATCAACGCTTAAATCTAAGTATTACATCTCTTATATTCACATTCTATTATTGCAGGCATTTGTGAATTGAAGAACCTTCAAGAGTTGTCTTTCAGTGAAAATGATTTAAGTGGAACTATTCCCCCTTGTCTTGGCAATTTGACATCCCTTAGAATCTTGGACTTGTTATTTAATAGACTTGATGGGGATATATCATCCTCTCCAATTTTTAACCTTAAAGACTTCAAGTATATTGACCTCAGAGAAAATTGTTTTGAGGGTTTATTCTATTTTTACTCAATTGTCAACCACATAAACCTTAAATGACTGATGTTATCAAGCCCTAACCACAAGCTAGAGGTCCAAACTTAGTATTCACATGATTGGCTACCTCCATTTCAACTCAAGGTTCTCGTGATATCAAACTGCAAATTTTACAATATTCCTTAGTTTCTTACTCACCAAACTGACTTGAGAAGTGTGGATCTCTCCCATAATAACCTAAGTGGAACCTTCCCCAATTGGTTGCTTGAACACAATACGAACTTGGAGTTGCTATGTCTTAGAAATAACTCCTTCACGGGTCAGTTCCATTCATCCTCCAACTCTAGTTTTGTGACGGACGTCATAGATATATCAGACAATCACCTCCACGGAGAACTTCAACCAGATATTGGGGATATGTTTTCAAAAGCAAGAGTACTTAATCTTTCTGCAAATGCCTTCGAAGGTCGCATTCCATTCTCAATTGGTCATATGCCAGAGCTAAACTTTTTAGATCTATCCAACAACAGGTTTTCAGGAGAAATTGTGACTACTTTAGGGGCTTCAGACAACAAATTAGATGGCCACATACCAAATTCCATTAATATGACTTTATTGTATGTCTTGCAACTCAGTGGAAATCAGATTACGGGCAATTTGCCGAGTTGGATCTCACACCATCCGAGTTTAGTGTTCTTAGATCTCAGTGACAACCACATAACAGGTGAGATTCCAAGTGAACTAACTAGTCCTCAGTTAAATTATTTGGACCTTTCGCATAACTTTCTTTCGGGTCAATTTCCGTCTTGCTTCAATTTGTCAAGTCTTCGGCATTTCAATTTGGAAGGAAATAGTCTCACTGGCACGATTCCGGAAACATTGCTCAATTTTTCTGGCCTTTGGACACTGAACATTGGAAATAATCTGATGTCTGGTCCCATTCCATCCTCGGTTGGAGCTTTATCAAACTTAAATTTTCTTCTTCTGGGTCGAAATTCTTTGGGGGGTTTGATACCAAATCAACTTTGTTAGTTGAATCAACTTGCCATCCTCGATCTCTCACATAACTTGTTTTTGGGACCTATACCTCGTTGTCTAGGTAACATTTCTTTTGGGAAGTTAAATTTATCTGGTTCTGCATACGAAGGATATGAGGTTTTTGGAGAATCAGATTTTCAAGTTTGGCAGCAAATTGAGTTTGTGATAAAAACAACGCGCAGAGTATACGAAGGTACAATTCTCAATTGGATGTCTGGATTGGATTTATCCTGCAACCAGCTAACCGGAGAAATACCAGCAGAGCTTGGAACTTTAAGTTCGTTACTTGCCTTGAACTTGTCTCACAATCAGTTGACAAACATCATCCCAACAACATTTGCAAAACTTGGACAGATAGAGAGCTTGGATCTTTCCCATAACAAATTGAGTGGAGAAATTCCATCAGAACTAATTGTTCTTAATTTTCTATCATACTTCAGTTTAGCATACAACAACTTATCAGGAAGGCTTCCAGACATGAAGGTACAGTTTGGGACATTTGAAAGCAATAGCTATGAAGGAAATCCATTTCTTTGTGGACCTCCATTAGCGAGTTACAATGTCATTCAAGGCACACCACAATTGGCACCATCCAATACTGATGCAAGTGAAGAAAAATGGTATGACATTGATCCTGTGTTTTTCATTGCAAGTTTTATAGCCAGCTACCTCATATTTCTGGTGGCCTTTGCATTGGTACTTTATATTAACCCTGGCTGGCGACGGAGGTTGCTCCTTTTCATTGATTATCTCATGGACGAATGCTATTTCCTTATTTTCTATACTGTTCCCAAATTATTTGCTACATTTTATAGGTAGTCATGTTGTGTCTTTATATTAGACATATAGTTCTTTGATGCACATTTTTCCTCTCTTTGTTCCATGTCAAGTTTTTATGAATACAAAATAAGAGTTTACCTCTAAACATATGTAAAAATAAAAAGCATTGTCTAATCTGTCTCCATGTATTTTTTCAACTAGTTAGAATGTTAAACTAAGATTCCTCTATTGTCTTAACTAAATATTGGTTTTTAAATCATGATTGTAAGTTGGTTTTGTTTATAATGGTACCAAATATTTTGTTGTAAATAAAAGACATCGTGACGTTGTTTATATTGCAAAATCAAATATTACTTACCCTAATGGACTAGCCACCCACAAATCTTATTGTTGTTGGATTTTTTTTTTTATTTCTCTTTCCTTCTCTATTCCTCGTGTACCTGCAACTGCTTCGTTAATCATTCTTTTTCCTCATCCAAAATAGTTTTTATTTGTATCTTAAGCCTTTAGTTTCCCCATTCTCATATCACATTTGATTTTGTTAAAATTCTAATTAAAGGTGCGGTACTTGAGTCTCTCGTGTGAAATATGATATTTCAAAGTGACGCTGATATGAACTTTAGAACCTCACATCTTAATACTTAACTTTTTAGGTGAAATTCTTAAAAGATTTATATCAAATTTCTCCTTATAAGTTTTTTCTTTTTGGGATAAATTTTCCTCCTTACTGATCATAGGCAAGTAGTAGTTTTAAAATATAGTTATTAAGATACTCCATAATTAATTTCAACACTAAAATTATAAAGAGAAAAAAAAAAAAACATAGAATACAATTTAAACCGGTCTCTCTCCTCTCGTTAAAAACCCCAATTGCCTCCTCTACTTTATGTGCAGATGCATATCTATCAACCAACACCCAGTAAGTTTCCGCATGAGCAAGCCCATTTCTCTTGCGCATCTCGTGGAACACTTTTGTTTAATTCAACAAACTGTCTCATTTTTCCAAGAATCTCATTGGAAACACTAGATGCTATTGACAATTGCCCGAACTTAGACACCCAATCGAAGAAAACAAGAGCTGGTTTCCACCCTAAACCCTCTTTAGTACATTCAAAACCAAATCCTCTGCCAATCTGAGTCGTTGGGGCCTATCATCGTTGCAAGTTTTTAAAATGTTTTGCACTCTCTGGGACCTATCATAGCAAAGGGACCCACATCTGGTTATCTCTGTCACCCGCGTCTGCTCTGCTGATGCGTAACCGTCGATCATAATTCCACGTGTGAGTCATCTGCCGGCTTTGGACTCCTGCTCGGTCACACCCACCTCGCCGTTTAAGCTCCATTGTAGTACGGCTCGTGCGCTCCTCTCTCTCTGTCTGAGATTATCGTAAGCGAATAGGCCGTGTAGTTTCAGTCATCGATCGTGACAAGGTAATCGATCGTTTTGTGCGCGCGTCTGCGTGCGTGTGTGCTTTTTTTGTTTTTTTTAGTGTGTTTGTTTCCCTGGAAAATGATTCCCGGAAAAAAAAAACAAAGAAAGAAATTCACGGAATCTTTATGTTTCACGCTTTTAATAGCTCTTGATCAAAAGAAAATAAAATTTCTCTTTTGAAGTGAATTATTTTTTTATACATATTTTTTTGTTCGATTACTTTTGCAGGTTCTGCTTAATAATCCTGTTGAGTAAGACTTTTTGTATTAATTATATATATATATTCTTAATATTAATTTTGGTCAGTTTCAGTTGTTTTTGTAACATAGCCTAAAAAAAAAAGAAAAAAAACTAAAAGCAGTTTACTTTTTCTTTTTTGGTTTCTGTTTGGCAGCTGAGAAAATTTTGAGAAAGGGAAAATGAAAAGAAAGTGGTATTATGAAATTAAGATACTGACTTTTATGTTTATGGAAGTTTATTTGTTATTT
>JAHOYR010005015.1:0-11373 GCA_023213295.1 Bruguiera hainesii
TTTTGACTAGGAGAAGGAATCGTGAGAGACCTATTGATACATGGGAGCAGATGAAGGCTATCATGAGGATGAGGTTTGTCCCTAATCACTATTATAGGGATTTGTACCAAAGGCTCACTCAGGACTCCAAAAGTGTGGAGGACTAACACAAGGAGATGGAGATTGCCAAGATTAGGGCAAATGTAGAAAAATATAAAGAGGTAACCATGGCTTAATTTTTGCAAGGGCTAAATAGTGATATGGTCAATGTGGTTGAGTTGCAACACTAAGTGGAATTAAAAGACATGGTGCACATGGAAATGAAAGTTGAAAGAAAACTTAAGCAAAAGGGTTCCACATGGTTTGGGTAAAATTTAGGTTATACTTCATCTTGGAAACTAAATTGAAGTAAAAAGGATGAGAAGGTAGGTTATAAGTCCAAAGCCAAGCTATCTAAGAGTAATAATGTGGGTTCTTACAAGGAGGTAGATAATTATGAACCCCAACCAAGTAGAAATAAAGATGTCAAATGTTTTAAGTATTTGGTAATAGATTAAATGTCCAAATAAATATGTAGTGGTCTTAAGAGGTAATGGTGACATTGAGATTGCAAATAAGCCAAATGATGATTTTGTGCCATCATTAAATGATAAAAGTGATAGAGAGGAGTATTTGGTTAATAGAGTAGCTCTCATCATAAGGTGAGCATTGAATGTGCAACTGAAGGAAGAGAACAAGGTGCAATGAGATAATATCTTTATATAAGGTGTCTCATTAAAGATAAGGTATGTAGTATGATTATTAATAGTGAGAATTATAGTAATATAGCTAGCACAATTATTGTTAAGAAGTTAATGTACCTACTATAAAACATCCTAGGCCATATAAACTTTAATAGTTGAATGAGAATGGTGAAATTAAGGTAAATAAGCAAGTGCTTGTGTCATTTTTCTATCAGAAGATACCATTATGAAGTTTTATGTGATGTTGTACCTATACATGCAAGTCATATTCTATTAGGAAAGTCATGACAATTTGACAAGTTATGCATGATGTCATCAAGAACTGATATTCCTTTGTAATGAAAAAAAAAACCATCACTCTTGTACCACTAACACCTCAACAAGTTTATGAAGATCAATTGAGGGTTAAAAATGAAAGTGAATAGAAAAAAGAGATTGAAAAGAAAGGGATAATTGAAACAAAAAAAGAGAGGAGAAAAAGTGAGAAAATAAGAGAGAGAGAAGAAAAAAGAAAGTTTCTATGCAAAAGAAAGTGATGTCAAAAGAGTATTGTATGCTAAACAGCCTATGATTGTGCTTTTGTACAAAGAGGCTTATTTTAACACTGACAAGTTTGACCTATCTTTGTCTATTGTTGTTATTTCTCTTTTGCAAGAATTTAAGGATGTATTCCTTGAAGATGTTTCCAATGGATTACCACCTAAAAAAGGAATTGAGCGTTAAATTGATTTTATCCTTAGTGCATCTATTCCTAATAATCCAACAAATATATGAGTAATTCTAAGGAGAAAAAGGAGTTTCAAAGGTAGGTTATGAAACTTATGTTGAAAAGATATGTGAGAGAAAGCATGAGTCCCTATGTAGTTCCTATTCTACTTGTACCTAAAAAAGATGGGACTTGGAGGAAGTGTGTTAATTGTTGAGTGATCAACAAAATCATTGTAAAATATCATCACTTCATACCTAGGTTAGATGACATGTTGGATGAATTGCATGGTTTATGTGTCTTTTCTAAAATTGATTTTAAAAGTAGATATCACTAAATTAGGATGAGAGATGAAAATGAGTGGAAAACTATTTCCAAAACTAAGTGTGGTCTGTATGAATGACTTGTTATGCCATTTGGTTTAACTAATGTATTGAGCACTTTTATGCAATTGATAATCATGTTTTGCATACATTCATTGGTAAATTTGTGGTTATGTGTTTTGATGATATTTTGGTCTATAGCAATAACTTAGAAGAGCATCTTAATTATTTATGTTTCGTTTTAATTGCTTTACGTTCTAAGAAATTATATGCTTAGTTCAAGAAATGTTTCTTTTGTACTAACTAGATGATATCTTTGGGCTATGTTGTGAGTGCTAAAGGTATTGAGGTTAACAAGGAAAAAGTTAAGGCAATTTGTGATTAGTCTACACTTAATTCAATTAATGATATGAGTAGCTTTCATGGTCTAGCTAGTTTCTATAAATGCTTTGTTAAAGACTTTAGAACCATTGCTATACTACTAATTGAGGTTATTAAAAAAAACATGAGTTTTAAGTGGGGTAGTGATGAAGACAAGGCTTTTAATTACATTAAGGAAAAAGTAAGTTTTGTACCCTTACTTACTTTGCCTAACTTTGCAAAAACTTTTGAGATTGAGTGTAATACTTCAAGTATTGGCATTGGAACTGTTTTGATGTAGGAAAGGCATCCAATTATCTACATTAGTGAAAAGCTAAATGGAGCAAGTCTTAATTATCCTACTTATGATAAAGAGATGTATACATTGGTATGCGTTTTGGAGACATGACAACACTACCTTTGGCCCAAAGAGTTTGTCATCTATACTGACTGTGAATCCTTAAAGTACTTGAAAGGACAAGGAAAGTTGAACAAAGGACATGCCAAATGGGTCTAATTCATTGAGACCTTCCCCTATGTCATGAAATATAAACATGGCACAAAAAATATGGTAGCCAATGATCTTGCAAGTATATGCTTATCTCTACACTTTCTACAAAATTATTAGGATTCAAATATATTAAAGGTTTAAGTACGAAAGATCCTAACTTTACTAATGTGTATAAAGCATATGAGAAGTCAGCCTTTGAGAAATTTTATAGACATAAAGGTTTCTTTTTTAGGGAAAATTGTTTATGTATACCTATAAGTTCTTTAAGGGAGTTGGTTGTGAGAAAAACTCATAGGGGTGGTCTAATGGGTTATTTTAAAGTTAGGAAAACCCTAAATGACTTAGTTGAACAATTCTTTTGGCCACACATAAAGCATGCTAACTCTAGAGTAATACTTCATGGCTTGTACACCCTTTTACCTATACCTAACTATCCTTGAGTTGATTTATCTATGGACTTTGTATTAAGGTTGTCATGGTCAAAAAGGGGTAAGAATTCTATATTTGTTGTTGTTGACATATTTTTAAATATGACACACTTCATCCTATGTCATAAAATTGATGATGCAAACAATGTGGCTAAATTATTCTTCAGAAAAGGAGTGTGTTTACGTGGCATGCCTTAGAGTATTATTTTAGATTAAGCTATAAAGTTCTTAAGCTACTTTTGAAAGATTTTATGGGGTAAGTTAGGTACTAAGCTATTGTTTTTAACTACTTACCATCCACAAAGTGATAAGTAGACTAAGGTGGTTAATCGAATTCTTTTTACTTTGTTATGTGTTATTATTTGAATAAATTTGAAAATATAGGAAGATTATTTAATGCATGTCAAGTTTGCATATAATATAAGTGTTTATTCTGCTACCAGTATTCACTTCTAAATAAGAATTTATCCTAGATAGGAGTCTGTTCTAAATACAGATTTGCCCTAAATAAGAACTTATGTCTCTTTCAGGTTGCTATCTTAACTTATAAATAAGCACCTCTTTGTAAACTCTAAAATGAGAGAATTTGAGAGAAATAAAAAGCGAGAGTTTTCTCCTTCAAATTTTTCAAGAACCAAAGAACTAATCAAAAAGTAACTCTTCTTATGGCATTCTACTTGACTTATCACTCAAAATTCCCTTCCTTTTTAGAGTGTGTCCATATTCATCTTAATACCCTAAGTTCATGTTCCTTTGAATATTAGATCTAGTATTAGTATGATGAAAGTCTAACCTAGCTTTCTTGGGTATTGTTTGATTTCTTGCATGCATTGGGTCCCCAAGACATGTCTTTTGGGGTTTGCATCATGAAAGAAATCATTATAATCCTAAGATAAAGATAAAGATAAAGATTCTTCAACAATTTTAATGATATAATCATTTCTTGTTAAAAAATTTTCCTGTTTATAAATACAGGAAGAGAAACAAAAAGGAAGGGTCCAATTTTGTAAATAGTTATTATTCAAGTCTTCACTAATAATTATTTCCTTATTCCTACTCCTAAAAAGAATGTTACTTCTTAATAGTCAATTAGGCCTTAGCCTATCCATGTCTCATGGTATCATTGTCGATGTCTTAAGCTAGGTACAAATAGGTTTATACCTATTTGCCTGCACATGGCAAACACAGGTATAGTGGCAATACAACTTAGGCCTTCAACTATGAGACACTAATAATCTTAAACTCTCTTAACTACTTATAAGGTCTTATAGACATATTTGTTGTAATGAAAAAATGTTTGTTATGTGAAAGAGGTTATTTTCAATATCATTTTTTGTGAATGAGTTATTTCAATGAAAGAAGAAACCTTGATAGGAAGGAATAAAGAGACAATTCTCTTTATTTAGGAAAGACTAATCATTATCAAAGACTCCTTTCTTTAATGGAATTCTATAGATCTCGAGTACCAAAAGTGTACAGATGTGCTTGTTGTAATGAAGATGATGTAATGCCTTTTGGGTTAAAAAATATACCCTTTGAATTTCAAAAAATTATGAATTCTTTATTGGATAGACTTCAATAGATTTGGACTACCTAAGACTTAATGTGCATTTTGCAATTAATTTAATGTTCAATTTAGTCATGAATTTTAATTGTATGATCATTTTGTGTGAATGATTCCTTGCAATGAATAGAAAAGACTTATTACCAAGTTAATATAATTATGGATTTTAATTGAATAATTGTGTGAATGATTCCTTGCAATGTATAGAGAAGCCTTAATGCCAAGGAATCGATTAATGATCTTAAGTTTCAAGCAGTAAATGATTCTTTAGTGGTTATAAACAACTAATTATTCAAAGTAATACCTTGTTTATTCAAAGTACCTTAATGGTTTCACATTACACTAGGGGAGGACTCCTATTGTGAAGCAATCCAGAGATTGTTTTAAGTTTCAAGCAATAAATGATTCTCTCTTGGAAAAGAATGCTAATCAAGAGTAATAACTCCTTTTTTTGATGTACCTTAATGTATTTTGGTTACTTAAAGGAAAAGTGCTATTATAAGGTAATCGAGAGTAATAGCTCCTTTATTCAATGTACTTCAAAGTATTTTGGTTACTCGAAAGAAAAGTGCTATTATCAGGTAATCAAGAGACAATCTCATATTTCAAACAATGAATGATTCTCTCATAATAAATCAATCTAATAAAGAGTAATAGCTTCTTTATTAGATGTATTTCAATGGATTTAGAATACCTATCACTTTATAATGTCACTCTAAAATTGAAAAATTTTAAATGAGTATAGTCAAATAAATGTAAGGACATGGTTGAATTTTTGTCAGATAGCTTATACACATTTAGAAGAATGAGAATATCTTGTAGCTAAATTTTAAATTTAATGCATTTTTTTTCTATTGAATAATAGTCTGGATAAGAATTCAAGTTGGTATTTAATTTCGAAGTATGCTTTTTTAGACAGCCATCACAAGTGACTCCATTTGCACTAATTTTCTTTTCCAACTTGCACACTTTTTGTAGAAATTCCATAACAATTTTTCTAGAGCTCAAAAAATTTCAAACTCAACTTTATTTAACATTAGACTTATAGTCCTTCAAAACCATACAAGGCTTTGAAAAAAATACTTTCCCATATGATGCATATTCATACCTTAGACTTAGCCTAAGTTATAATGCTCTTGAATAGCTTTTGAGCTGGGAGCATAATGAAGCTCAATATAACAAAAATCACACTTAAACAATTTTCCATAATATGTACACGGGTTTAAACTTTTCAACAATCTTTTTCTTCATTTTTGAGTCATAAGATGTTATCTAATTGTAGTTCATCAACTCCTTTTGCTTCATATAGTTAGCTCACTCCTTTTCTTATGTATGTATTGCTTCTTTTTAGATTTATGTATTTATTTGATTGATTCTTTTTACTAATCACACTTAAACAAATATGTTAGTATCACTAAATGTTTTGTTATCATCAAAACTTAATATGAAACCTTATGGTCTTAACAATCTCCCCCTTTTATGATGATAAAACATTGACATAAATAATAATATAAGCTTATGTAAAGCATAAGTATCAACATTTTTCTCCCCTTTTTTGTCATTAATCAAAACTTCTTCCTCTTAATGCATGCTCCCTTATAAAAAGATAACCAACACATAAGACAATCAATCAAGTTAAACAAGCAAGATCATATAATTTCATAAAGCAAACAAGACCAATCTTCATCAAGTGGATAAAAGAACAAGAAACAAAAGAAGAAAAAGGGGAAAGGAACAACGAATAAAGAGGCCCAAAGTTTGTTAAAGTAATCTTACTTTATGTTTTAAGTTACTTATTAACTAGGGGTCTTTATCACAAATGTTGATTTTTACGCCAAAAGGTGGTTTGAAATATAAGTATGCAAACCATTTTAAGTGTCTAGCTTGCCAAGTAACTAGGTACTCTCATTACAAGTGTTAGTATTCATGTTAAAAGGCAAGTGATTATTTAAAGAAGATAGTATTATGGCCTTTAAATAAAAGGAAAATAAAGAAGAAAAAATGTCATTTTCTTGTTTTTGTTATAATAAGATAGGAGTAATTGCTAGTTAGACGTTGCTTTTTGCAATTGTATTGATCATGCATTTGTATAAACTTATTTAGAAGTATGTGTGGATATTTGAGTGATAGTTAGGGCATGATTGGCTTTCCTTCTAAGTTAAGATTCATGTTTAAGGTATGTTATGAGCTTGATTACTAGTTAGTATTATCTTTTATTTGTATGTGATATAACCCTAAAAGATCCCTAAAAGATAGGGTTTAGGGACCTAATATGCACAGAGAATCAAGTGAGAATATAAGAAAGCTAAATTAGATTTCAATCATGCAAACCTTAGACCCAATGTTTAAAGGAATATGAACCTAAGGTATAAAAAAGGATATGAACACTACAATCCAGAAAGGAACAAATTTGGAAGTAATAAGTCTAGTTGAATGCCACAAGAAGAGTTAGTTCTTGATAAGTTCTTTAGTTCTTAAAAAAATAAAAGAATAAAATTCTCACATTTCAAATTAAGCCTATTTATAGGCTAAAATAACAACCTTAAAACTTTAAAAGTAAAGACAATGATATACTCCAAAAAAAGATAGGAACACTTTTATTTTATTGTAAACTCTTATTTTATAACAAATTCCTACTTAAAATTATATTTTATTACTTAAACCTAACCCATTAAGCACTCTAATCATATTAATAAAGCCCTAGTCCTCTTTCAAACTTGAATTTAGACCATTTGTAACTTGGTTTGCCTAAATATCCTCAATCAGCCTATTTAGTGTTTCTTTCATCTTTTTAGCCCTTAAATGTGTCATTGGCCCCTTATGAATACTCAATGGAAGCTTAGAAGCCCTTTATGCATTAGCTCCTCCATAGATCTCATCATTCTCCCTTTCTTCAAAATGATTCGTCCTTGAATCATCACCTACATTAAAAGGAGAAAGATTAAATGTTGCACTCACTTTTTACTCACTAAAAAGCCCTAGTTATAAGCATTGTCATTAACCCATGCCACTACTTGAAATTGACCATCTCCTTTAGATTACAACTTATAAGCATTTTCATTAACCTTTCTTTATGCATATGCATCCAAGCCCAATCACTGGGTTCAAACACCACTTTCTTTCACCTTTTATTGGCATGAGATGCATATTACTTAATTCATTTTGCAATTTGTTATTGCATTTTCTCATATAACTTCTTTACAATTTTAACCTTGTATTCACCATCTATGTTAACATACTCATTAACAAGTAAAGGCATCAAATGCAAAGGAGTCAAATGATTAAAATCATACCCAATTTTAAATAACGAGTAACTAGGAGCAAAATGAACATTCTTATTATATTCAAACTCTATATGCTACAAGCAATGTTCCCAAGCTTTCAAATTCATTTGAATAATAGCATACAATAAAGTAGAAAGAGTTTGATTAACTACTTTAGTTTGCTCATTTATTTGTGGATGGTAAATAGTTAAGAACACTAGTTTAGTACTTAGTTTACCTTACAAGTCATCCAAAAGTAGCTCAAGAACATTGTATCTCAATTTAAAACAATGCTGTACGTGTACTACCTTTTTAAAGAAAAATTTAGTTACATTGATTACATTGTCAATTTTATGGCATGAGATGAAGTAGGCCATCTTTGAAAACCTATCAATAACAACAAATACAAAATCCCTATTTCTTTTTTTTTATTGCAATAGCCCTTGCACAATGTCCATAGATGAATCAACCCAAAGTTGGCTAAGTATGGGTAAATGGGTGTATAAGCCATGGGGTAAAACTCTACATTTATCTTGTTTGCATGTTATACACTTCTCACACACACTTTCATCATCTTATTTCATGCACGGGAAAAAGAAATGCTTAGCCAAAACATGTAGGATTTTCCTAATACTAAAATGACCCATTAGACCACTCTCATATGCTTATCTTAGAACCAACTCCCTTATGGAACTCATAGACACATATAAATGATTTTCTCTAAATAAAAAACCCTTATACCTATTAAATTTCCCAAATACCGACTTCTCACATGACTTATACACATTTACAAAGTTAGGATCTTTTGCACATAAATCTTTAATATATCATACCTAAACAATTTAGCACTAAGTGTAGAGATAAGGGCATACTTACGAGATAATATATCAGTTACCACATTCTTTTTACCTTATTTATATTTAATGATATAAGAAAAGGTCTCAATGAATTTGAGCTATTTTGCACGTCACTTGCTCATCTTTCCTAGTCCCTTTAAGTACTTTAAGGACTCATGATTAATATGGATGACAAACTCCTTAGGCTAAAGGTAATATTGTCATATCTCCAAAGGCTATACCTATGCATACATCTCCTTATCATAAATAGGATAATTAAGGCCTACTTTACTTAGCTTTTCATTGAAGTAGGTAATTGTTCACCATTCAAGGATTTTATTGATTGCTCTATAGTCAACGCATATCTTCTAAGTCCTATCCTTCATGTGCACAAGTGATACTGGAACTACACATAGACTCATGCTCTCTTTCACATATATCCCTTTGTCATAAGCTCCTTAACTTACCTTTGAAATTCCTTTATCTTCTTAAGATTACTTCTATAGGTTAGTCAATTAGGAATTGTTGCACCAGAGATGAATTCAATCTGATTTTCTATTCACTTTAAAGGTGGCAAACTGCTTGGTTTTTTGGAAAAAATATCACCAAATTCCTGCAAAAGTGAAACAACAACACTGGGTAAAGAAAGATAAAGCTTGTTAGTATTAAAATGAGTCTTTTTTGTACAATAGTACAATCATAAGCTATTTTGAATAAAAGCTCTTTTAGCATCGCTTTCATTTGTATACAAACTCTTAATTTTTCTCTCTTGCCCTCTTCCTTCTTTTCTCTCAATCTCATCTTCTTTCCCTCTTTAATCCTCTCGGCCTCAATTTCTTCTTCCCTTTCACTCTTCAATTGATCTTCACAAACTTGTCGAGGTGTCAAAGGTACAAGAGTAATAGGTTTATCATTTATTACAAAAGATCACCTATTCTTATACTTATCATGCATTACACGTTGATCAAATTGCCATGGTCTTCCTAGCAAAATATGTCCAACTTGCATAGGTATAGCATCACACAATACCTCATTAGTATATGACCTAGGATGCTTCATGGTTTGTATAGCCACCCCTTATCAATGATCATACTACATACCTTATCTTTAATGTGGCACTATGTATGGAATCTATTATGTTTTTGCACTTCATCATCTTCATTAGTTTGTGCACTCAAAGCTCATCTAACCACCAATACATCTCTCTTAACTAGGTACTCTTGTCCACCACTTGCATCCTTTAATGGTGGCATGAAGTCATCATCGAACTCACGTTCGGTCTCAATATCACCATTACCCCACAATAAGATGGTATGTGTCATAGGGCCAACCGTCCCATACAAATTTTTGGCCTTGTGAATGCACTAAATAGCCCACTTAGTCTCAGCCAAACTCACACACACACACACACACACACACACACACACACACACACACACACACACACACACTGATAACAGCACACTTACAGGAAACCCCCCAACCTTTACTACTTAACACAAAGTACAAAGGACTACCAAGACTTACAACTATCTTTCTCTCTACACTTTCTCTCTCTTGTGTCTGGATATATGCTACTATTCTGGTGTCTCTTGGTAAACACCTTACACACATATATATAAGCTGCATGACTTGGCTACCAAGCCAATCATGCTTAGTGGGGCATTCCCCATTACTAAAGCACTTCCTACAAACTAGGCAGAACATGGGTCTACAATCAAGGAGAGCCTGCCACCTCACGTTGGACTAGTTCAACCTTCATCTGCTGCTGCCCACATTCCCCTTGCTTCAAGGAGAGACTGCCAGCACATTAGACCCACACAGTTATCCCTTCCCATGATCTTTGTAGATAAGGTTGTATAGGCTTTAATGAACTCCTTTTTTCATGGTGCATGGGCAGAACCTTGCCGATGCTGCCACCTATCTTTCTGCTGCCCAACTTGTGTGCTGGCCTAAACTCCTACCCATGCACTACTCTCATGTGTTGCTGGCTTGGACCCATGCCCATATGCCAATCTTGTGTGTTGCTGGCCTATACCCCTGCCCATTCACCAGTCTTAGGAGGGACTCCTGTTAACCACTCTTGGGCGAGACTCCTATTAACCACTCTTTCCTTGGCTAAACTCTCAAGGGAGACATGCATACCCCCCAGGGAATCTGGCTTTTTGATAGGAGGAGTCATTGGAGTGCTTGAGTGATCACTCCCTCAGTTGGCAGCTTGCTAGCATAACCTGCTACCCAACCAGTGATCTAACACCCTCTCCTTTACACAAATGCCCTAATCCATTGCCTTATTTCCTTTGACATGTCTGACTCATGTCAACTCCATGCCAAGCACTAGCACAAGATAGTGCCAATCCTTGCATCTTTGTATCAAGGACTCTAAGAGGCTAACAATATACTTATTTGGGCACTAGGATGCAATATATCCCCTTCCTAAACACTTAAAACATTTAACATCTTTATTTTTACTAGGCTAGGAATTAGAATTGCCTATCTCCTTGCTAGAACTTACTTCTTTACTCTTTTATGATTTTGCCTTAGGCTTGTAATTAGTCCACTCCCCCCTTTTACTCTAATTTGACTTCCAAGATGAAGTGGAACCTAAATTCTGTCCAACTTTCATTCCCATATGTACCATGTCCTCTAACTCCACATAG